>SZWC01002096.1:163519-209474 GCA_023375785.1 Penium margaritaceum | reverse complement strand
GTGACATATGCATACTTTGATTGGTCACTATGCATGGTAGCCACACTCTGCCACTACATATTAAAGGTCTTTGTACTTGCTAATCGATAACTAGTATTCATAAACCATTGTTTCCCCCTCTGACCATTTGTGACTAGTGTTCTGAGCTGTCAAAGTTTACCACATATAGTGACATTCTTTGGTCATGATCAGTGACACAGGCCTACTTTGGTTGGTCATTGTACATGGTAGCCATACTGTGCCACTTCTTATTGAAGGTCCGTGTGCTGGCTAGTTGATATGTGGAGTTCCCAAACCATTTTTTCCCCCTCTAACCATTTGTGACTTGTAGCATGAGTTGTCAACGTTGACCACACACAGCGGTTTCTGTGGCCAAAGGCAGTACATACGGATACATTGGTTGGTCATTCTGCATGGTAGACAGACCGTGCTACTACTTATTGAAGTTTGTTGTACTTGCTAGTTGAAAAGTAATATTTCGAAACCATTATTTCCCCCCTCTGACCACTTGTCACTCGTTTTATGGATTGTGAACGTTGACCAACCATACTGAAATTATGTGGTCATGGTCAGTGACATATGCCTAGGTTGGTTGTTTGGTGTGCATAGTTGCCACACCGTGCCACTACGGATTGAAGTTCTTTGTCCTTTCTAAACAATACACAGCGTTCCCAAACCTAAGTCTCTCCCTCCAACCATTTGTAACTCGTGTTATAAGTTACTAATGTTGACTACACATAGTGGACTTCTTTGGTCATAGCCAGTGACGTATGCATCATTAGGCTGGTCATTGTGCACTCTATCCACACCGTGCCACGACTTGCTGAAGGTCTTTGTACTTGCTAGTTGATAACCAGTGTTCCCTACCCATCTTTTTCCTTTTCACCATTTGTTATTCGTGTTATGAGTTTTCAACGTTGACCACACACTATGATATTCTTTTGGTCATGGTTCATGGCATATGCCTACCTTGGTTTGTCACTGTACATGGTTGCCACGCTGTGTCACTGCGTACTGAAGGTCTTTGTGCTTTCCAGTTGTGCCAGAGGTTTGCCGGAGCTGTGCCAGAGTTGTGCCAGAGTTGTGCGAGAGGTGTGCCAGAGTTTTGCCAGAGCTGTACCACAGTCCTGTTATAATTGCGCCCGCGTTGTGCCAAAGTTGAGCCAGAGTTGTGCCATAAATGTGCCAGAATTGTGCCAGAGTTGTGCCAAAGTTGTGCCAGAGATGTGCAGGAATTGTGTCACAATTGTGCCAAAGTGGTGTCAAAGTTGTGCCAGAGTTGTGCCATAGTTGTGCCAGAGTTGTGCCTGAGTTTTGAAAGAGCTGTGCCAGAGTTGTGCCAGAGCTTTGCCAGAGTTGTGCCACAGCTGTGCCAGTGTTGGGCCAGAGTTGTGCCTGAGTTGTGCCAGAGTTGTGAAAGATTTATGCCAGAGTTGTGCCAGAGTTGTGCCAAAGATGTTCTAGAGTTGTGCCATAGTTATTTCAGAGTTGTGCCAGAGCTGTGCCAGAGTTGTGACAGAGTTGTGCCTGAGTTGTGCCAGGGTGTTGCCAGAGTTGTGCCATAGTTGTGCCATAGTTGTACCAGAGTTGTGCCAGAGTTGTGGTAGATTTGTGCCAGAGTTGTGCCTGAGTTGTGCCAGAGCTGTGCCAGAGTTGTGCCACAGCTGTGCCAGAGTTGTGCCAGAGTTGTGCCAGAGTAGTGCCAGAGTTGTGCCAGAGTTGTGCCATAGTTGTGCCAGAGTCGTGCCAGAGTTGTGCCAGAGTTGTGCCAGAGTTGTAACAGAGTTGTGCCAGAGTTGTGGTGGATTTGTGCCAGAGTTGTGCCTGAGTTGTGCCAGAGTTGTGCCAGAGTTGAGCCAGAGTAGTGCCAGAGTTGTGCCAGAGTTGTGCCATAGTTGTGCTTGAGTTGTTCCAGAGCTGTTCCAGAGTTGTGCGTAGGTTGTTCCAGAGTTGTGCCAGCAGTGTGCCACAGTTGTGCCAAAGTTGTGCCAGAGTTTTTCCAGAAATGTAAGTGTTTTGCCAGATTTGATCCATAGTTGTGCCAGACCTGAGCCAGAGTTGTGCCAGAGTTGTGCAAGAGTTGTGCCAAATTTTTGCCAGAATTGTGCCAGAGTTGTGCCATCATTGTGCCAGAGTTGTGCCATCGTTGTGCCATAGTTGTGCCAGATTTTTGCCAGAGTTGTGCCAGATTTGTGCCAGAGTTGTGCCATATTTGTGCCAGAGTTGTGCCAGAATTGTGCGCAATTTTTGCCAGAGTTGTACCAACGTTGTGCCAGAGTTGTGCCAGAGTTGTGCCAACGTTGTGCCACAGTTTTGCCAGAGATGTGCCAGAGTTAAGCCAGAGTTGTGCCAGAGTTGTACCAGAGTTGTGCCGGAGTTGTGCCAGATTTGTGCCAGAGTTGTGCCACAAGTATGTCAGAGGTGTGCCAGAGTTGTTCCATAGTTGTACCAGAGTTGTGCCAGAGTGGTGCCAGAGTCGTGCAAGAGTTGTGCCAGAGTTGGGCCAGAGTTGTGCCAGTGGTGTGCCAGAGTTGGGCCAGAGTAGTGCCAGAGATATGCCAGAGTTGTGCCAGAGTAATGCCATAGTTGTGCTTGATTTGTGCCAGAGCTGTGCCAGAGTTGTGCCGGGTTTGTTCCATATTTGAGCCATACTTGTGTCAGCATTGTGCCAGAGTTGTGCCAGAGTTGTGCCATAGTTGTACCATAGTTGTGCCAGAGTTGTGTCAGAGTTGTGCCAGAGTTGTGCCAGAGTTAAGCTAGAGTTGTGCAAGATTTGTGCCAGAGTTGTGCAAGAGTTCTGCCAGAGTTATGTCAGGTTTGGGCAACCGTTGTGCCAGATTTGTGACAGGGTTGTGCCAGAGTTGTGCCAGAGTTTTGCCGGAAATGTGCCAGAGTTGTGCTAGAGTTGTGCCAGAGTTGTGCCAGAGTTGTGCCAGAGCTATGCCAGAGTTGTGCCAGAGTTGTACCAGAGATGTGCCAGAGTTGTGCCAGAGTTGTACCAGAGTTGTGCCACAGTTGTGCCATTGATGTGCCAGAGTTGTGCCAGTGTTTTGCCAGAGATGTGCCGGAATTGTGTTACATTTGTGGCAGAGTTGTGCCAGAGTTGTACCAGAGTTGTGCCAGTATTGTGCAAGAGATGTGCCAGAGTTGAGCCAGATATTTGCCACAGTTGTGCCAGAGATGTGCCAGAGTTGTGCCAGAGATTTGCTTGAGTTGTGCCAGAGTTCTGCCAGAATTGTGCCAGAGTTGTGCCAGATTCGTGGCAGAGTTGTGCCAGAGGTGTGCCAGAATTGTGCCAGAGTTTGGCCAGAGTTTTGCCAGAGTAGTGCCAGAGTTGTGCCAGAGGTGTACCAGAGTTGTGCTAGAGTTGTGCCAGAGTTGTGCCATAAATGTGCCAGAGTTGTGACAGAGTTGTGCCAGAGTAGTGACAGAGTTGTACCAGAGTCGTGTCAGAGTTCTGCCACAGTTGTGCCAGAGTTGTGCCACAGTTTGGCCAGAGATTTACCAAAGTTATGCCAGAGTTGTGCAAGATTTGTACCAGAGTTGTGCCAGATTTGTGCCAGAATTGTGCCAGAGTTGTGCCAGAGATGTGCCAGTGTTGTTCCATAGTTGTGCCATAGTTGTTCCAGAGTTGTGCCAGAGTTGTGCCAGAGTTGTGCCAGAGTTGTGCAAGAGTAGTGCCAGGGTTGTGCCAGTGTTGTGCCATATTTGTGCTTGAGTTGTTCCAGAGCGGTGCCATAGTTGTGCCAGATTTGTTCCATAGTTGTGCCATACTTGTGCCATAATTGTGCTAGAGTTGTGCCAGAGTTTTGCCATATTTGTGCCAGATTTGTGCCAGAGTTATGCCAGATTTGTGCCAGAGTTGTGCCAGATTTGTGCCGGAGGTGTGCCAGAGTTGTGCCAGAGTTGTGCGCAAATTCTGCCAGAGTTGTGCCGGAATGGTGCCAGAGTTGTGCCAGAGTTGTGCCAGAGTTGGACCGGAGTTTTGCCATACTTGTGCCAGAGTTGTGCCAGAGTTATGCCAGAGTTGTGCCAGAGTTGTACCAGAGTTGTGGCAGAGTTGTGCCAGAGTTGTGCAAGAGTTGTTCCACAGTTGTGCCAGAGATGTGCCAGAGTTATGCCAGAGTTGTGCCAGAGTCGTACCAGAGTTGTGCCAGAGTTGTGCCAGTGTTATGCCAGAGTTGTGCCAGAGTTGTACCAGAGTTGTGCCAGAGTTGTGCCAGTGTTATGCCAGAGTTGTGCCAGAATTGTGTTACAGTTGTGGCAAAGTTGTGTAAGAGTTGTACAAGAGTTGTGCCAGAGTTGTGCCAGAGTTCTGCCAGAGTTGTGTCAGAGGTGTGCCAGAGTTCTTCTATAATTTTGCTAGAGTCCTACCAGAGCTGGGCCAGATATGTGCAGGAATCGTGTTACAGTTTTACCAGAGTTGCACTAGAGTTGTACCAAAGTGTGCCAGTGTTGTGGCAAAGCTGTGCCAGCGTTGTGCCCGACATGTACCATGGTTGTGCCATAGATAAGCCAGAGTCGTACCAGTGTTCTGCCAGAATTCTGCCAGAGTTGTGCCAGATTTGTGCCAGAGTTGTGCCAGAATTGTCCCAGAATTGTGCCAAAGTTTGGCCAGAATTGTGCCAGAGTTGTGCCAGAGTTGTGCCAGAGTTGTGCCAGAGTTTTGCCAGAGTTGTGCCAGAGTTGTGCCAGAGTCATGCTAGAGTTGTGCCAAAGTTGTGCCAAAGTTGTGCCAGAGTTGTGCCAGAGGTGTGCCATAGTCTTGAAATAGTTGTGCTAGAGTTGTCCCATAGTTGTGCCAGAGTCGTACCAGAGTTGTGCCAGAGTTGTGCCAGAGTTATGCAAGGGTTGTGCTAGAGTTGTGCCATAGTTATGCCAGAGTTGTGCCAGAGTTGTGCCAAAGTTGTTCCATAGTTGTGCCAGAATTGTGCCAGAGTTTTGCCAGAGTTGTGCCACAGTTGTCCCAGATTTGTGCCAGAGTTGTGCCAGAGTTGTACCAGAGTTGTGCCTAAGTTGTGCTGGATTTGTGCCAGAGTTGTGCCACTGTCGTGCCAGAGTAGTGCTAGATTTGTGCCAGAGTTGTGCCAGAGTTGTGCCAGAGCTGTGCCGGAGTTGTGCCTGAGTTGTGCCAGAGTTGTGCCAGAGTTGTGCGAGAGTTGTGCCAGAGTTGTGCCAGAGATGTGCCAGAGTTATGCCAGAGTTGTGCCAGAGCTGTGCCAGAGTTGTGCCAGAGTTGTGCCAGAATTGTGCCAGAGTTGTGCCAGAGTTGTGCCAGCGTTGTGCCACAGTTGTGCCAGATATGCGCCAGAGTTGTGCCAGTGTTATGCCAGAGATGTGCCAGAATTGTGTTACAGTTGTGGCAAAGTTGTGTAAGAGTTGTACAAGAGTTGTGCCAGAGTTGTGCCAGAGTTGTGTCAGAGTTGTGCCAGAGTTGTACCAGAGTTGTGCTAGAGTTGTGCCAGAGTTGTGCCGGAGCTGTGCCATAGTTGTGCTAGAGTTGTGCCAGAGTTGTGCCGGAGCTGTGCCATAGTTGTGCTAGAGTTGTGCCAGAGTTGTGCCGGAGCTGTGCCATAGTTGTGCTAGAGTTGTGCCAGAGTTGTGCCGGAGCTGTGCCATAGTTGTGCTAGAGTTGTGCCAGAGTTGTGCCGGAGCTGTGCCATAGTTGTGCTAGAGTTGTGCCAGAGTTGTGCCGGAGCTGTGCCATAGTTGTGCTAGAGTTGTGCCAGAGTTGTGCCGGAGCTGTGCCATAGTTGTGCTAGAGTTGTGCCAGAGTTGTGCCGGAGCTGTGCCATAGTTGTGCTAGAGTTGTGCCAGAGTTGTGCCGGAGCTGTGCCATAGTTGTGCTAGAGTTGTGCCAGAGTTGTGCCGGAGCTGTGCCATAGTTGTGCTAGAGTTGTGCCAGAGTTGTGCCGGAGCTGTGCCATAGTTGTGCTAGAGTTGTGCCAGAGTTGTGCCGGAGCTGTGCCATAGTTGTGCTAGAGTTGTGCCAGAGTTGTGCCGGAGCTGTGCCATAGTTGTGCTAGAGTTGTGCCAGAGTTGTGCCGGAGCTGTGCCATAGTTGTGCTAGAGTTGTGCCAGAGTTGTGCCGGAGCTGTGCCATAGTTGTGCTAGAGTTGTGCCAGAGTTGTGCCGGAGCTGTGCCATAGTTGTGCTAGAGTTGTGCCAGAGTTGTGCCGGAGCTGTGCCATAGTTGTGCTAGAGTTGTGCCAGAGTTGTGCCGGAGCTGTGCCATAGTTGTGCTAGAGTTGTGCCAGAGTTGTGCCGGAGCTGTGCCATAGTTGTGCTAGAGTTGTGCCAGAGTTGTGCCGGAGCTGTGCCATAGTTGTGCTAGAGTTGTGCCAGAGTTGTGCCGGAGCTGTGCCATAGTTGTGCTAGAGTTGTGCCAGAGTTGTGCCGGAGCTGTGCCATAGTTGTGCTAGAGTTGTGCCAGAGTTGTGCCAGAGTTGTGCAAGAGTTGTGCCACAGTTGTGCCAAAGGTGCCAGAGTTATGCCAGAGTTGTGCCAGAGTTGTACCAGAGTTGTGCCAGAGTTGTGCAAGAGTTGTGCCAGCGTTGTGCCACAGTTGTGCCAGATATGCGCCAGAGTTGTGCCAGTGTTATGCCAGAGATGTGCCAGAATTGTGTTACAGTTGTGGCAAAGTTGTGTAAGAGTTGTACAAGAGTTGTGCCAGCGTTGTGCCAGAGTTGTGCCAGAGTTGTGTCAGAGGTGTGCCAGAGTTCTGCTATAACTGTGCTAGAGTCGTGCCAGAGCTGGGCCAGATATGTGCAGGAATCGTGTTACAGTTGTACCAGAGTTGTGCTATAGTTGTACCAAAGTTGTGCCAGAGTTGTGCCAAAGCTGTGCCAGAGTTGTGCCAGACATGTACCACGGTTGTGCCATAGATGTGCCAGAGTCGTGCCAGTGTTCTGCCAGAATTGTGCCAGAGTTGTGCCAGATTTGTGCCAGAGTTGTGCCAGAGTTGTCCCAGAATTGTGCCAAAGTTTGGGCAGAATTGTGCCAGAGTTGTGCCAGAGTTGTGCCAGAGTTGTGCCAGAGTTTTGCCCGAGCTGTGCCAGAGTTGTGCCAGAGTCGTGCCAGAGTCGTGCCAGAGTTGTGCTAGAGTTGTGCCAGAGTTGTGTGAGAGTTGTGCCAGAGTTGTGCCAGAGTTGTCCCAGAATTGTGCCAAAGTTTGGGCAGAATTGTGCCAGAGTTGTGCCAGAGTTGTGCCGGAGTTGTGCCAGAGTTGTGCCATAGTTGTGCCAGAGTTGTGCCAGAGGTGTGCCAGAGTTGTGCCAGAAATGTGCCAGAGTTGTGCCAGATTTGTGCCAGAGTTGTGCCAGAGTTGTCCCAGAATTGTGCCAAAGTTTGGGCAGAATTGTGCCAGAGTTGTGCCAGAGTTGTGCCGGAGTTGTGCCAGAGTTGTGCCATAGTTGTGCCAGAGTTGTGCCAGAGGTGTGCCAGAGTTGTGCCAGAAATGTGCCAGAGTTGTGCCAGATTTGTGCCAGAGTTGTGCCAGAGTTGTCCCAGAATTGTGCCAAAGTTTGGGCAGAATTGTGCCAGAGTTGTGCCAGAGTTGTGCCGGAGTTGTGCCAGAGTTGTGCCATAGTTGTGCCAGAGTTGTGCCAGAGGTGTGCCAGAGTTGTGCCAGAAATGTGCCAGAGTTGTGCCAGATTTGTGCCAGAGTTGTGCCAGAGTTGTCCCAGAATTGTGCCAAAGTTTGGGCAGAATTGTGCCAGAGTTGTGCCAGAGTTGTGCCGGAGTTGTGCCAGAGTTGTGCCATAGTTGTGCCAGAGTTGTGCCAGAGGTGTGCCAGAGTTGTGCCAGAAATGTGCCAGAGTTGTGCCAGATTTGTGCCAGAGTTGTGCCAGAGTTGTCCCAGAATTGTGCCAAAGTTTGGGCAGAATTGTGCCAGAGTTGTGCCAGAGTTGTGCCGGAGTTGTGCCAGAGTTGTGCCATAGTTGTGCCAGAGTTGTGCCAGAGGTGTGCCAGAGTTGTGCCAGAAATGTGCCAGAGTTGTGCCAGATTTGTGCCAGAGTTGTGCCAGAGTTGTCCCAGAATTGTGCCAAAGTTTGGGCAGAATTGTGCCAGAGTTGTGCCAGAGTTGTGCCGGAGTTGTGCCAGAGTTGTGCCATAGTTGTGCCAGAGTTGTGCCAGAGGTGTGCCAGAGTTGTGCCAGAAATGTGCCAGAGTTGTGCCAGATTTGTGCCAGAGTTGTGCCAGAGTTGTCCCAGAATTGTGCCAAAGTTTGGGCAGAATTGTGCCAGAGTTGTGCCAGAGTTGTGCCGGAGTTGTGCCAGAGTTGTGCCATAGTTGTGCCAGAGTTGTGCCAGAGGTGTGCCAGAGTTGTGCCAGAAATGTGCCAGAGTTGTGCCAGATTTGTGCCAGAGTTGTGCCAGAGTTGTCCCAGAATTGTGCCAAAGTTTGGGCAGAATTGTGCCAGAGTTGTGCCAGAGTTGTGCCGGAGTTGTGCCAGAGTTGTGCCATAGTTGTGCCAGAGTTGTGCCAGAGGTGTGCCAGAGTTGTGCCAGAAATGTGCCAGAGTTGTGCCAGATTTGTGCCAGAGTTGTGCCAGAGTTGTCCCAGAATTGTGCCAAAGTTTGGGCAGAATTGTGCCAGAGTTGTGCCAGAGTTGTGCCGGAGTTGTGCCAGAGTTGTGCCATAGTTGTGCCAGAGTTGTGCCAGAGGTGTGCCAGAGTTGTGCCAGAAATGTGCCAGAGTTGTGCCAGATTTGTGCCAGAGTTGTGCCAGAGTTGTCCCAGAATTGTGCCAAAGTTTGGGCAGAATTGTGCCAGAGTTGTGCCAGAGTTGTGCCGGAGTTGTGCCAGAGTTGTGCCATAGTTGTGCCAGAGTTGTGCCAGAGGTGTGCCAGAGTTGTGCCAGAAATGTGCCAGAGTTGTGCCAGATTTGTGCCAGAGTTGTGCCAGAGTTGTCCCAGAATTGTGCCAAAGTTTGGGCAGAATTGTGCCAGAGTTGTGCCAGAGTTGTGCCGGAGTTGTGCCAGAGTTGTGCCATAGTTGTGCCAGAGTTGTGCCAGAGGTGTGCCAGAGTTGTGCCAGAAATGTGCCAGAGTTGTGCCAGATTTGTGCCAGAGTTGTGCCAGAGTTGTCCCAGAATTGTGCCAAAGTTTGGGCAGAATTGTGCCAGAGTTGTGCCAGAGTTGTGCCGGAGTTGTGCCAGAGTTGTGCCATAGTTGTGCCAGAGTTGTGCCAGAGGTGTGCCAGAGTTGTGCCAGAAATGTGCCAGAGTTGTGCCAGATTTGTGCCAGAGTTGTGCCAGAGTTGTCCCAGAATTGTGCCAAAGTTTGGGCAGAATTGTGCCAGAGTTGTGCCAGAGTTGTGCCGGAGTTGTGCCAGAGTTGTGCCATAGTTGTGCCAGAGTTGTGCCAGAGGTGTGCCAGAGTTGTGCCAGAAATGTGCCAGAGTTGTGCCAGATTTGTGCCAGAGTTGTGCCAGAGTTGTCCCAGAATTGTGCCAAAGTTTGGGCAGAATTGTGCCAGAGTTGTGCCAGAGTTGTGCCGGAGTTGTGCCAGAGTTGTGCCATAGTTGTGCCAGAGTTGTGCCAGAGGTGTGCCAGAGTTGTGCCAGAAATGTGCCAGAGTTGTGCCAGATTTGTGCCAGAGTTGTGCCAGAGTTGTCCCAGAATTGTGCCAAAGTTTGGGCAGAATTGTGCCAGAGTTGTGCCAGAGTTGTGCCGGAGTTGTGCCAGAGTTGTGCCATAGTTGTGCCAGAGTTGTGCCAGAGGTGTGCCAGAGTTGTGCCAGAAATGTGCCAGAGTTGTGCCAGATTTGTGCCAGAGTTGTGCCAGAGTTGTCCCAGAATTGTGCCAAAGTTTGGGCAGAATTGTGCCAGAGTTGTGCCAGAGTTGTGCCGGAGTTGTGCCAGAGTTGTGCCATAGTTGTGCCAGAGTTGTGCCAGAGGTGTGCCAGAGTTGTGCCAGAAATGTGCCAGAGTTGTGCCAGATTTGTGCCAGAGTTGTGCCAGAGTTGTCCCAGAATTGTGCCAAAGTTTGGGCAGAATTGTGCCAGAGTTGTGCCAGAGTTGTGCCGGAGTTGTGCCAGAGTTGTGCCATAGTTGTGCCAGAGTTGTGCCAGAGGTGTGCCAGAGTTGTGCCAGAGTTGTGCCAGAGTTGTACCAGAGTTGTACCAGAGTTGTGCCAGAGTTGTGCCCGAGTTGTGCCAGAGATGTGCCAGAGTTGTGCCAGAGATGTGCTAGCATTATGGCAGAGTTGTGCCAGGGTTGTGCCAGAGTTGTGCCAGAAATGTGCCAGAGTTGAGCCAGATTTGTGCCAGAGTTGTGCACGAGTTATGCCAAAGTAGTGCCAGAATTGTGCCACAGTTGAACTAATGTTGTGCCAGAGTTGTACCAGAGTTGTGCTGGAGTTGTGCTGGTGTTCTGCCAGAGTTGTGCCATAGTTGTGCCATAGTTATGCCAGAATTGCACCAGAGTTGTGCCACAGTTGTGCCAGAGTTGTGCCAGAGGTGTACGAGAGTTGTGCCAGAGTTGTGCCAGAGGTGTGCCAGAGTTGTGCCAGAGTTGTGCCAAAGATGTGCAATATTTGTGTTAGAGTTTTGCCACATTTGTGCCAGAGTTGTACCAGAGCTGTGCCATAGTAGTGCCAGAGGTGTGCCAGAATTTTGCCAGAGTTGTGCCAGATTTGTGCAAGAGTAGTGCCACAATTGTGCCAAAGTTGTGCTCAAGTTGTGCAAAAGCTGTGCCAGGGTTGTGCCAGAGTTGTTCCAGAGGTATGCCAGAGTTGTACCAAAGTTGTGCCAGAGTTTTGCTATATTTGTGCCAGAGTTGTGCGAGAGTTGTATAAGAGTTGTGCAACAGTTGTGCCAGAGCAGTGCCAGAGTTGTGTCAAAGTTGTGCCAGAGTTGTGCTCCAGTTGTGCCAGAGTTGTGCCAGAGTTGTGCCAGAGTTGTTCAAGTGTTGTGCCAGTGCTGTGCCAGAGTTGTGCCAGAGTTGTGCCAGAGTTGTGCCACAGTTTTGCCAGAGTTGTGCCAGCATTATGCCAGAGCTGAGCCATAGTTGTGCCAGAGGTGTACCAGAGTTGTGCCAGAGTTGTGCGAGAGTTGTGCCAGCTTTGTGCCAGAGTTGTGCCAGAGTTGTGCCAGAGTTGTGCCACAGTTTTGCCAGAGTTGTGCCAGCATTATGCCAGAGCTGAGCCATAGTTGTGCCAGAGGTGTACCAGAGTTGTGCCAGAGTTGTGCGAGAGTTGTGCCAGCTTTGTGCCAGATCTTTGATAGATTTGTGCAAGAGGTGTCCCAGAGTTGTGCCAGAGTAGTGGCAGAATTGTGCCAGATTTGTGCGAGAGTTGTGCCAAGGTTGTGCCAGAGTTGTGCCAGATTTGTGCCAATGTTGTGCCAGAAATGTGCGAGAGTTTAGCCAGAGTTGTGCAAGCGTTGTGCCAGATATGTTCCAGGGTTGTGCCATATTTGTGCCCAAGTTGTTCCATAGTTGTACTGGAGTTGTGCCAGAGTTGTGCGAGAGTTGTGCCAGAGTTGTGCCAGAGTAGTGCCAGAGTTGTGCCAGAGTTGTGCCAGAGTTGTGTCAGAGTTGTGCCAGAGTTGTGCCAGAGGTGTGCCAGGATTGTGCTATAGTTTTGCCAGAGTTTTCCATAGTTGTGCAAGAGTTGTGCCACAGTTGTGCAAGAGTTGTGCCAGAAGTGTGCCAAAGTTGTTCCAAAGTTGGAAATCAGGTGTGCCAGAGTTCTGCCAGAGGTGTGCCAGAGTTGTGCCAGAGATTTGCCAGAGTTGTGCTAGAGCTGTGCCCTAGTTGTGCCATAGTTGCGCCAGAGTTGTGCCAGAGTTGTGCCACAGTTGTGCTTGAGTTGTGCCAGAGTTGTGCCAGAGTTTTGCCATATCTGTACCAGAGTTGTGCCAGAGTCGTGCCAGGGTTGTGCCATACATGTGCCAGAGTTGTGTCAGTGTTGTGCCAGAGATGTACCGGACTTGTGCCACACTTGTGCCAAAGTTATGCCAGAGTTGTGCCAGAGTTGTGCCAGAGTTGTACCAAAGATGTGCCAGAGTTGTGACAGAGTTGTGCCAAAGTTGTACCTGGGTTCTGCCAGAGTACTGCCAGAGGTGTGGCAGAGTTTTGCCAGAGTTGTGCCATGTTTGTGCCAGAGTTGTGCCAGGGAGTTGTGCTATAGTTGTGCCAGAGTTGCGCCAGAGTTATGCCATAATTTTGCTGGATTTGTGCCAGAGATGTGCCAGAGTTGTGCCAGAGTTGTGCCATATTTGTGTTAGAGTTGTGCCAGTGTTGTGCCAAAGATGTTCCGGACTTGTGCCACAGTTGTGCCAATGTTGTGCAAGAGTTGTGCCAGAGTTGTGCCAGATTTGTGCCAGAGTTGTGCCAGAGTAATACCAGAGTTGTGCTAGAGTTTTGACAGATCTGTGCAAGAGATGTGCCAGTGTTGTGCCAGAGTTGTGCCAGAGTTGTGCCAGTGTTGTGCAAGAGATGTGCCAGTGTTGTACCAAAGTTGTGTCAAAGGTGTGCCAGACTTGTGCCAGAGTTGTGCCAGAGTTGTTCCAAAGTTTTTCCATATTTGTTCCAGAGTTGTGCCAGTGTTGTGCCAGAGTTGTGCCCGAGTTGTGCCAGGGTTGTGCTAGAGTTGTGCCAGAGTTGTGCTAGAGTTGTGCCAGTATTGTGCCAGACTTGTGCCAGAGTTGTGCCAGAGCTGTGTCAGAGTTATGCCAGAGTTGTGCCAGAGTTGTGCTAGAGTTGTGCCAGAGTTGTGCTAGAGTTGTGCCAGAGTTGTGCCAGAGTTGTTCCAGAGTTGTGCCAGTGTTGTGCCAGAGTTGTGCCCGAGTTGTGCCAGGGTTGTGCTAGAGTTGTGCCAGAGTTGTGCTAGAGTTGTGCCAGTATTGTGCCAGACTTGTGCCAGAGTTGTTCCAGAGTTGTGCCAGGCTTGTGCCAGAGTTGTGCAAGAGCTGTGTCAGAGTTATGCCAGAGTTGTGCCACGGTTGTGCCAAAGTTGTGCCAGTATTGTGCCAGAGTTTTGCCAGAGTTGTGCTGGTGTTGTGCTGGTGTTGCGCCACAGGTGTCCCATAATTGTGCCATAGTTGTGCAAGAGTTGCACCAGAGTTGTGCCAGAGTTTTGCCAGAGCTGAAGCAGGGTTGTACCAGAGTTGTGCCAAGTTTCTGGGAGAGGTGTGCCAGAGTTATGCCAGAGTTGTGCCAGAGTTGTGCCAGAGGTGTGCAAGAGTTCTGCTATAGCTGTGCCAGAGTTGTGCCACAGTTTTACCAGAGTTGTGCCAGAGTTGTGTCAGAGTTATGTCAGGTTTGTGCCAAAGTTATGCCAGATATGTGCCAGAGTTGAGCCAAAGTTGTGCCAGAGTTATGCTAGAGTTGTGGCAGAGTTGTGCCACAGTTGTGCCAGAGTTGTGCCAGAGTTGTGCGCGAGGTGTGCCATAGTTGTGCCAGAGGTGTGCCAGAGTTTTGCCATATTTGTGCCAGAATTGTGCCAGAGTTGTGCCAGAGTTGTGCCAGTGTTGTGCCAGTGTTGTGCCAGAGTTGTGCAAGAGTTGTGCCAGGGTTGAGCCACAGTTGTGCCAGACTTGTGCCAGAGTTGTGCCGGAGTTGTGCCAGAGTCGTGCCAGAGTCGTGCCAGAGTCGTGCCAGAGTCGTGCCAGAGTCGTGCCAGAGTCGTGCCAGAGTCGTGCCAGAGTCGTGCCAGAGTCGTGCCAGAGTCGTGCCAGAGTCGTGCCAGAGTCGTGCCAGAGTCGTGCCAGAGTCGTGCCAGAGTCGTGCCAGAGTCGTGCCAGAGTCGTGCCAGAGTCGTGCCAGAGTCGTGCCAGAGTCGTGCCAGAGTCGTGCCAGAGTCGTGCCAGAGTCGTGCCAGAGTCGTGCCAGAGTCGTGCCAGAGTCGTGCCAGACTTGTGCCAGAGTTGTGCCAGAGTTGTGCCAGAGTTGTGCCAGAGTTGTGCCAGAGTTGTGCCAGATCTGTTCCAAATTTTTGCCAGATTTGTTCCATAGTTGTGCCAGAGTTGTGCCAGAGTTGTGCCTGAGTTGTGCCAGATGTGTGCTAGAGTTGTTCCAGTGTTGTGCCAGAGTTGTGCCAGAGTTGTTCCAGAGTTGTGCCAGGCTTGTGCCAGAGTTGTGCAAGAGCTGTGCCAGAGTTATGCCATAGTTGTGCCAGAGCTGTGCAAACGTTGTGCCAGAGTTGTGCCGGAGTTGTGCCAGAGTTGTGCCAGAGTTGTGCCAGAAATGTGCCAGAGTTGTGCTCGAGGTGTGCCATAGTTGTGCCAGAGTTGTGCCAGATTTGTGCCAGAGGTGTGCCACAGTTTAGCCAGAATTGTGCCAGAGTTGTGCCAGAGTTGGGCAAGAGTTGTGCCAGGGTTGTGCCACATTTGTTCTTGATTTTGTGCCAGAGTTGTGCCAGAGTCGTGGCAGAGTTGTGCAATAGTTGTGCCAGATTTGTGCGAGAGTTGTGCCAGAGTTGTGCCAGAGTTGTGCCAGAGGAGTGCCATAGTTGTGCTAAAGTTGTGCCAGAGTTGTGCAAGAGTTTTGCCAGGGCTGTGCCGCAGTTGTGCCAGACATGTGCCATAGTTGTGCCAGAGTCGTGGCAGAGTTGTGCAAGAGTTGAGCCAGAGTTGTGCCAGGGTTGTGCCAGAGTTGTGCGAGAGTTGTGCCTGAGTTGTGCCAGAGTTGTGTCAGCGTAGTGCCAGAGTTACGCCAGAGGTGTGCCATAGTTGTGCCAGAGTTTTGCCATAGGTGTGCCACTGTTGTGCCATAGGTGTGCAAGAGTTGTGCCAGAGTTTTGCCTAAGTTGTACCAGGGTTGTACCAGAGTTGTGCCAGAGTTCTGTCAGAGTTGTGCCAGAGTTGTGCTAGAGTTCTGCCAGAGGTGTGCCAGAGTTGTGCCAGATTTCAGCTAGTGGTGTGCCAGAGTTGAGCCAGAGTTGTGCCATAGTTGATCCAGAGTTGTGCAAGAGTTGTGCCAGAGTTGTCCCAGAGTTGTGCCAAAGGTGTACGAGAGTTGTACCAGAGTTGTGCCAGAGTTTTGCCAGAGTTATGCCAGAGTTGTACCACAATTGTGTTGTCCCAGAGTTGTGCCAGAGGTATGCCAGAGTTGTGCCAGAGTTGTGCAATAGGTGTGCCAGAGATGTGCCAGAGTTGTGCCAGAGCTGTGCCAGAGTTGTGCCAGAGTTGTGCCAGAGCTGTGCCAGAGTTGTGCCAGAGTTGTGCCAGAGCTGTGCCAGAGTTGTGCCAGAGTTGTGCCAGAGCTGTGCCAGAGTTGTGCCAGAGTTGTGCCAGAGCTGTGCCAGAGTTGTGCCAGAGTTGTGCCAGAGCTGTGCCAGAGTTGTGCCAGAGTTGTGCCAGAGCTGTGCCAGAGTTGTGCCAGAGTTGTGCCAGAGCTGTGCCAGAGTTGTGCCAGAGTTGTGCCAGAGCTGTGCCAGAGTTGTGCCAGAGTTGTGCCAGAGCTGTGCCAGAGTTGTGCCAGAGTTGTGCCAGAGCTGTGCCAGAGTTGTGCCAGAGTTGTGCCAGAGCTGTGCCAGAGTTGTGCCAGAGTTGTGCCAGAGCTGTGCCAGAGTTGTGCCAGAGTTGTGCCAGAGCTGTGCCAGAGTTGTGCCAGAGTTGTGCCAGAGCTGTGCCAGAGTTGTGCCAGAGTTGTGCCAGAGCTGTGCCAGAGTTGTGCCAGAGTTGTGCCAGAGCTGTGCCAGAGTTGTGCCAGAGTTGTGCCAGAGCTGTGCCAGAGTTGTGCCAGAGTTGTGCCAGAGCTGTGCCAGAGTTGTGCCAGAGTTGTGCCAGAGCTGTGCCAGAGTTGTGCCAGAGTTGTGCCAGAGCTGTGCCAGAGTTGTGCCAGAGTTGTGCCAGAGCTGTGCCAGAGTTGTGCCAGAGTTGTGCCAGAGCTGTGCCAGAGTTGTGCCAGAGTTGTGCCAGAGCTGTGCCAGAGTTGTGCCAGAGTTGTGCCAGAGCTGTGCCAGAGTTGTGCCAGAGTTGTGCCAGAGCTGTGCCAGAGTTGTGCCAGAGTTGTGCCAGAGCTGTGCCAGAGTTGTGCCAGAGTTGTGCCAGAGCTGTGCCAGAGTTGTGCCAGAGTTGTGCCAGAGCTGTGCCAGAGTTGTGCCAGAGTTGTGCCAGAGCTGTGCCAGAGTTGTGCCAGAGTTGTGCCAGAGCTGTGCCAGAGTTGTGCCAGAGTTGTGCCAGAGCTGTGCCAGAGTTGTGCCAGAGTTGTGCCAGAGCTGTGCCAGAGTTGTGCCAGAGTTGTGCCAGAGCTGTGCCAGAGTTGTGCCAGAGTTGTGCCAGAGCTGTGCCAGAGTTGTGCCAGAGTTGTGCCAGAGTTGTGCAAGAGTTGTGCTAGTGTTGTGCCAGAGTTGCGCCAGAGTTGTTCCAGGGTTGGGCCAGGCTTGGGCCAGAGTTGTGCAAGAGCTGTGCCAGAGTTATGCCAGAGTTTTGCCAGAGTTGTGCCAAAGTTGTGTCAGAGTTGTGCCGGGGTTGTGCCAGAGTAGTGGCGGAGTTGTGCAAGAGTTATGCCAGATTCGTACGAGAGTTGTGCGAGAGTTGTGCCAGAGTTGTGCAAGAGTTTTGCCAGGGCTGTGCCACAGTTGTGCCAGACATGTGCCAGAGTTGTGGCACAGTCATGGCAGAGTTGTGCAACAGTTGAGCCACAGTTGTGCCAGGGTTGAGCCAGAGTTGTGTTAGAGTTGTACCATAGATGTGCCAGAGGTGTGCCAGAGCTGTGCCAGAGATGTGCCAGAGTAGGGCCAGAGTTGTGCCAGACTTGTGCCAGAGTTGCGCCAGAGTCGTGGCAGAGTTCTGCAAGAGTTGTACCAGAGTTGTCCCAGAGTTGTGCCAAAGGTGTATGAGAGTTGTACCAGAGTTGTCCCAGAGTTGTGCCAAAGGTGTATGAGAGTTGTACCAGAGTTGTCCCAGAGTTGTGCCAAAGGTGTATGAGAGTTGTACCAGAGTTGTCCCAGAGTTGTGCCAAAGGTGTATGAGAGTTGTACCAGAGTTGTCCCAGAGTTGTGCCAAAGGTGTATGAGAGTTGTACCAGAGTTGTCCCAGAGTTGTGCCAAAGGTGTATGAGAGTTGTACCAGAGTTGTCCCAGAGTTGTGCCAAAGGTGTATGAGAGTTGTACCAGAGTTGTCCCAGAGTTGTGCCAAAGGTGTATGAGAGTTGTACCAGAGTTGTCCCAGAGTTGTGCCAAAGGTGTATGAGAGTTGTACCAGAGTTGTCCCAGAGTTGTGCCAAAGGTGTATGAGAGTTGTACCAGAGTTGTCCCAGAGTTGTGCCAAAGGTGTATGAGAGTTGTACCAGAGTTGTCCCAGAGTTGTGCCAAAGGTGTATGAGAGTTGTACCAGAGTTGTCCCAGAGTTGTGCCAAAGGTGTATGAGAGTTGTACCAGAGTTGTCCCAGAGTTGTGCCAAAGGTGTATGAGAGTTGTACCAGAGTTGTCCCAGAGTTGTGCCAAAGGTGTATGAGAGTTGTACCAGAGTTGTCCCAGAGTTGTGCCAAAGGTGTATGAGAGTTGTACCAGAGTTGTCCCAGAGTTGTGCCAAAGGTGTATGAGAGTTGTACCAGAGTTGTCCCAGAGTTGTGCCAAAGGTGTATGAGAGTTGTACCAGAGTTGTCCCAGAGTTGTGCCAAAGGTGTATGAGAGTTGTACCAGAGTTGTCCCAGAGTTGTGCCAAAGGTGTATGAGAGTTGTACCAGAGTTGTCCCAGAGTTGTGCCAAAGGTGTATGAGAGTTGTACCAGAGTTGTCCCAGAGTTGTGCCAAAGGTGTATGAGAGTTGTACCAGAGTTGTCCCAGAGTTGTGCCAAAGGTGTATGAGAGTTGTACCAGAGTTGTCCCAGAGTTGTGCCAAAGGTGTATGAGAGTTGTACCAGAGTTGTCCCAGAGTTGTGCCAAAGGTGTATGAGAGTTGTACCAGAGTTGTCCCAGAGTTGTGCCAAAGGTGTATGAGAGTTGTACCAGAGTTGTCCCAGAGTTGTGCCAAAGGTGTATGAGAGTTGTACCAGAGTTGTCCCAGAGTTGTGCCAAAGGTGTATGAGAGTTGTACCAGAGTTGTCCCAGAGTTGTGCCAAAGGTGTATGAGAGTTGTACCAGAGTTGTCCCAGAGTTGTGCCAAAGGTGTATGAGAGTTGTACCAGAGTTGTCCCAGAGTTGTGCCAAAGGTGTATGAGAGTTGTACCAGAGTTGTCCCAGAGTTGTGCCAAAGGTGTATGAGAGTTGTACCAGAGTTGTCCCAGAGTTGTGCCAAAGGTGTATGAGAGTTGTACCAGAGTTGTCCCAGAGTTGTGCCAAAGGTGTATGAGAGTTGTACCAGAGTTGTCCCAGAGTTGTGCCAAAGGTGTATGAGAGTTGTACCAGAGTTGTCCCAGAGTTGTGCCAAAGGTGTATGAGAGTTGTACCAGAGTTGTCCCAGAGTTGTGCCAAAGGTGTATGAGAGTTGTACCAGAGTTGTCCCAGAGTTGTGCCAAAGGTGTATGAGAGTTGTACCAGAGTTGTCCCAGAGTTGTGCCAAAGGTGTATGAGAGTTGTACCAGAGTTGTCCCAGAGTTGTGCCAAAGGTGTATGAGAGTTGTACCAGAGTTGTCCCAGAGTTGTGCCAAAGGTGTATGAGAGTTGTACCAGAGTTGTCCCAGAGTTGTGCCAAAGGTGTATGAGAGTTGTACCAGAGTTGTCCCAGAGTTGTGCCAAAGGTGTATGAGAGTTGTACCAGAGTTGTCCCAGAGTTGTGCCAAAGGTGTATGAGAGTTGTACCAGAGTTGTCCCAGAGTTGTGCCAAAGGTGTATGAGAGTTGTACCAGAGTTGTCCCAGAGTTGTGCCAAAGGTGTATGAGAGTTGTACCAGAGTTGTCCCAGAGTTGTGCCAAAGGTGTATGAGAGTTGTACCAGAGTTGTCCCAGAGTTGTGCCAAAGGTGTATGAGAGTTGTACCAGAGTTGTCCCAGAGTTGTGCCAAAGGTGTATGAGAGTTGTACCAGAGTTGTCCCAGAGTTGTGCCAAAGGTGTATGAGAGTTGTACCAGAGTTGTCCCAGAGTTGTGCCAAAGGTGTATGAGAGTTGTACCAGAGTTGTCCCAGAGTTGTGCCAAAGGTGTATGAGAGTTGTACCAGAGTTGTCCCAGAGTTGTGCCAAAGTTGTGCCAGAGTTGTGCCAGAGTTGAACCCGAGTTGTGCCAGGTTGTGCCAGACTTGTGCCAGAGTTGTGCCAAAGATGTGCAAGAGTTGTACCAGGGTTGTGCCACATTTGTGCCAGACTTGTGCCAGAGTTGTGCCAGAGTCGTGGCAGAGTTCTGCAAGAGTTGTGCCAGATTTGTGCGAGAGTTGTGCTAGAGTTGTGCCAGAGTTGCGCAAGAGGTTTGCCAGGGCTAGGCCACAGTTGTGTCAGACGTGTGCCAGAGTTGTGCCAAAGTCGTGGCAGAGTTGTGCAAGCGTTGAGCCAGAATTGTGCCAGGGCTGTGCCAGAGTTGCGTTAGAGTTGTGCCAGGGTTGTGCCAGAGGTGTGCCAGAGTTGTGCGAGAGTCGTGCCAGAGCTGTGGCAGAGTTGTGCCAGAGTTGTGCCAGAGTTGTGCCAGAGTCGTGGCAGAGTTGTGCAAGAGTTGTACCAGATTTGTGCGAGAGTTGTGCGAGAGTTGTGCCAGAGTTGTGCCAGAGGTGTGCCATAGTTGTGCTAGAGTTGTGCCATAGTTGTGCAAGAGTTTAGCCAGGGCTGTGCCACAGTTGTGCCAGACTTGTGCCAGAGTTGCGCCAGAGTCGTGGCAGAGTTGTGCAAGAGTTGAGCCAGAGTTGTGCCAGAGTTGTGCCAGAGTTGTGTTAGAGTTGTGCCATCGATGTACCAGAGGTGTGCCAGAGTTGTGCCAGAGATGTGCCTGAGTTGGGCCAGAGTTGTGCCAGAGTTGTGCCAGCTTCGTGCCTGCATTATACCAGAGTTATACTAGAGCTGTGGCAGAGTTGTGCCAGAGTCGTGCCAGAGCTGTGCCACACTTGTGCCAGAGTTGTGCCACAGTTGTGCCAGAGGTGTGCCAGAGTTGTGCCAGAGATGTGCCTGAGTTGGGCCAGAGTTGTGCCAGAGTTGTGCCTGAGTTGTGCCAGAGTTGTGCCAGAGCTGTGCCAGAGTTGTGCCAGAGTCGTGCTAGAGTTGTGCAAGAGTTGTGCCGGATTTGTGCGAGAGTTGTGCCAGAGTTGTGCCAGAGCTGTGCCAGAGTTGTGCCAGAGTCGTGCTAGAGTTGTGCAAGAGTTGTGCCGGATTTGTGCGAGAGTTGTGCCAGAGTTGTGCCAGAGCTGTGCCAGAGTTGTGCCAGAGTCGTGCTAGAGTTGTGCAAGAGTTGTGCCGGATTTGTGCGAGAGTTGTGCCAGAGTTGTGCCAGAGCTGTGCCAGAGTTGTGCCAGAGTCGTGCTAGAGTTGTGCAAGAGTTGTGCCGGATTTGTGCGAGAGTTGTGCCAGAGTTGTGCCAGAGCTGTGCCAGAGTTGTGCCAGAGTCGTGCTAGAGTTGTGCAAGAGTTGTGCCGGATTTGTGCGAGAGTTGTGCCAGAGTTGTGCCAGAGCTGTGCCAGAGTTGTGCCAGAGTCGTGCTAGAGTTGTGCAAGAGTTGTGCCGGATTTGTGCGAGAGTTGTGCCAGAGTTGTGCCAGAGCTGTGCCAGAGTTGTGCCAGAGTCGTGCTAGAGTTGTGCAAGAGTTGTGCCGGATTTGTGCGAGAGTTGTGCCAGAGTTGTGCCAGAGCTGTGCCAGAGTTGTGCCAGAGTCGTGCTAGAGTTGTGCAAGAGTTGTGCCGGATTTGTGCGAGAGTTGTGCCAGAGTTGTGCCAGAGCTGTGCCAGAGTTGTGCCAGAGTCGTGCTAGAGTTGTGCAAGAGTTGTGCCGGATTTGTGCGAGAGTTGTGCCAGAGTTGTGCCAGAGCTGTGCCAGAGTTGTGCCAGAGTCGTGCTAGAGTTGTGCAAGAGTTGTGCCGGATTTGTGCGAGAGTTGTGCCAGAGTTGTGCCAGAGCTGTGCCAGAGTTGTGCCAGAGTCGTGCTAGAGTTGTGCAAGAGTTGTGCCGGATTTGTGCGAGAGTTGTGCCAGAGTTGTGCCAGAGCTGTGCCAGAGTTGTGCCAGAGTCGTGCTAGAGTTGTGCAAGAGTTGTGCCGGATTTGTGCGAGAGTTGTGCCAGAGTTGTGCCAGAGCTGTGCCAGAGTTGTGCCAGAGTTGTGCCAGAGATGTGCCAGAGTTGTTCCAGAGTTGTGCCACAGTTGTGCCAGAGTTCAACCCGAGTTGTGCCAGGGTTGTGCCAGAGTTGTGCCAGAGCTGTGCAAGAGTTGTACCAGGGTTGTGTGACATTTGTGCCAGACTTGTGCCAGAGTTGTGCCAGAGTCGTGGTAGAGTTGTGCAAGAGTTGTGCCGGATTTGTGCGAGAGTTGTGCCAGATTTTTGCCAGAGTTGTGCCAGAGGTGTGCCATAGTTGTGCTAGAGTTGTGCCAGAGTTGTGCAAGAGTTTTGCCAGGGCTATGCCACAGTTGTGCCAGAATTGTGCCAGAGTTGTGCCAGAGTCGTGGCAGAGTTGTGCAAGAGTTGAGCCAGAATTTTTCCAGGGCTGTGCCAGAGTTGCGTTAGAGTTGTGCCAGAGTTGTGCCAGGGGGGTGCCAGAGTTGTGCGAGAGTCGTGCCAGAGTTGTGCCAGCGTTGTGCCAGATTTGTGCCAGAATCATACCAGAGTTGTACTAGAGCTGTGCCAGAGTTGTGCCAGAGTCGTGCCAGAGTTGTGCCAGAGTTGTGCCAGAGTTGTGCCAGAGTTGTGCCAGACTTGTGCCAGAGTTTCAGCCAGAGTTGTGCCAGAGTTGTGCCAGAGGTGTGCCATACTTCTGCCAGAGTTGTGCCAGAGGTGTGCCACAGTGGTGCCATAGGTATGCAAGAGTTGTGCCAGATATATTCCTAAGTTGTGCCAGGGTTGTACCAGAGTTGTGCTAGAGTTGTGTCAGACTTGTGCCAGAAATGTGCTAGAGTTGTGCCAGAGGTGTGCCAGAATTGTGCCAGATTTGAGCTAGAGGTGTGCCAGAGTTGTGCCAGAGTTGTGCCATAGTTGTGACAGAGTTGTGCAAGAGTTGTGCCAGAGTTGTCCCAGAGTTGTGCCAAAATTGTAACATAGTTGTACCAGAGTTGAGCCAGAGTTGTGCCAGAGTTGTGCCACAGTTGTGTTGTCCCATAGTTGTGCAGGAGATATGCCAGAGGTGTGCCCGAGTTGTGCCATAGGTGTGCCATAGATGTGCCAGAGTTGTGCCAGAGTTGTGCCACAGTTGTGTTGTCCCATAGTTGTGCAGGAGATATGCCAGAGGTGTGCCCGAGTTGTGCCATAGGTGTGCCATAGATGTGCCAGAGTTGTGCCAGAGTTGTGCCAGAGTTGTGCCAGTGTTGTACCCGAGTTGTGCCAGGGTTGTGCCAGAGTTGTGTTAGAGTTGTCCCATATTTGTGCCAGAGGTGTGCCAGAGTTGTGCCAGAGATGTGCCAGAGTTTTGCCATATTTGTGCCAGATTTGTGCCACATTTGTGCCAGAATTGAACCAGAGTTGTACTAGAGCTGTGCCAGAATGGTGCCTGAGTCGTGCCAGAGTTGTGCCAGAGTTGTGCCAGAGTTGTGCCAGAGTTGTGCAAGAATTGTGCCAGAGTTGTGCCAGAGTTGCGCCAGAGGTGTGCCACCGTTGTGCCATAGGTGTGCAAGAGTTGTGCCAGAGTTTTGGCTATTTTGTGCCAGGGTTGTGCCAGAGTTGCGCCAGAGGTGTGCCACCGTTGTGCCATAGGTGTGCAAGAGTTGTGCCAGAGTTTTGGCTATTTTGTGCCAGGGTTGTACCAGAGTTCTGCCATAGTTGTGTCAGAGTTGTGCCAGAGTTGTGCTAGAGTTGTGCCAGAGGTATGCCAGAGTTGTGCCGATTTGAGCTAGAGGTGTGCCAGAGTTATGCCAGAGTTGTGCCATAGTTGTGCCAGAGTTGCGCAAGAGTTGTGCCAGAGTTGTCCCAGAGTTGTGCCAAAGTTGTACCATAGTTGTACCAAAGTTGTGCCAGAGTTGCGCCAGATTTGTGCCAGAGTTGTGCCACAGTTGTGTTGTCCCAGAGGTGTGCAAGAGATATGCCTGAGTTGTGCCAGAGTTGTGCCATAGGTGTGCCATAGATTTTCCAGAGTTGTGCCAGAGTTGTGCCAGAGTTGTGCCAGAGTTGTGCCAGAGTTGTACCCGAGTTGTGCCAGGGTTGTGCCAGTGTTGTTCCAGAGTTGTCCCAGAGTTGTGCCAAAGTTGTACCAAAGTTGTACCAGAGTTGAGCCAGAGTTGTGCCAGAGTTGTGCCAGAATTGTGCCACATTTGTGTTGTCCCATAGTTGTGCAAGAGATATGCCATAGTTGTGCCAGAGTTGTGCCATAGGTGTGCCATAGATGTGCCAGAGTTGTGCCAGAGTTGTGCCAGAGTTGTGCCAGAGTTGTACGCGAGTTGTTCCAGGGTTGTGCCAGAGTTGTGTTAGAGTTGTGCCAGATTTATGCCAGAGGTGTGCCAGAGTTGTGCCAGAGTTGTACGCGAGTTGTGCCAGGGTTGTGCCAGAGTTGTGCTAGAGTTGTGCCAGAGTTATGCCAGAGGTGTGCCAGAGTTGTGCCAGAGTTGTACGCGAGTTGTGCCAGGGTTGTGCCAGAGTTGTGCTAGAGTTGTGCCAGAGTTATGCCAGAGGTGTGCCAGAGTTGTGCCAGAGTTGTACGCGAGTTGTGCCAGGGTTGTGCCAGAGTTGTGCTAGAGTTGTGCCAGAGTTATGCCAGAGGTGTGCCAGAGTTGTGCCAGAGTTGTACGCGAGTTGTGCCAGGGTTGTGCCAGAGTTGTGCTAGAGTTGTGCCAGAGTTATGCCAGAGGTGTGCCAGAGTTGTGCCAGAGTTGTACGCGAGTTGTGCCAGGGTTGTGCCAGAGTTGTGCTAGAGTTGTGCCAGAGTTATGCCAGAGGTGTGCCAGAGTTGTGCCAGAGTTGTACGCGAGTTGTGCCAGGGTTGTGCCAGAGTTGTGCTAGAGTTGTGCCAGAGTTATGCCAGAGGTGTGCCAGAGTTGTGCCAGAGTTGTACGCGAGTTGTGCCAGGGTTGTGCCAGAGTTGTGCTAGAGTTGTGCCAGAGTTATGCCAGAGGTGTGCCAGAGTTGTGCCAGAGTTGTACGCGAGTTGTGCCAGGGTTGTGCCAGAGTTGTGCTAGAGTTGTGCCAGAGTTATGCCAGAGGTGTGCCAGAGTTGTGCCAGAGTTGTACGCGAGTTGTGCCAGGGTTGTGCCAGAGTTGTGCTAGAGTTGTGCCAGAGTTATGCCAGAGGTGTGCCAGAGTTGTGCCAGAGTTGTACGCGAGTTGTGCCAGGGTTGTGCCAGAGTTGTGCTAGAGTTGTGCCAGAGTTATGCCAGAGGTGTGCCAGAGTTGTGCCAGAGTTGTACGCGAGTTGTGCCAGGGTTGTGCCAGAGTTGTGCTAGAGTTGTGCCAGAGTTATGCCAGAGGTGTGCCAGAGTTGTGCCAGAGTTGTACGCGAGTTGTGCCAGGGTTGTGCCAGAGTTGTGCTAGAGTTGTGCCAGAGTTATGCCAGAGGTGTGCCAGAGTTGTGCCAGAGTTGTACGCGAGTTGTGCCAGGGTTGTGCCAGAGTTGTGCTAGAGTTGTGCCAGAGTTATGCCAGAGGTGTGCCAGAGTTGTGCCAGAGTTGTACGCGAGTTGTGCCAGGGTTGTGCCAGAGTTGTGCTAGAGTTGTGCCAGAGTTATGCCAGAGGTGTGCCAGAGTTGTGCCAGAGTTGTACGCGAGTTGTGCCAGGGTTGTGCCAGAGTTGTGCTAGAGTTGTGCCAGAGTTATGCCAGAGGTGTGCCAGAGTTGTGCCAGAGTTGTACGCGAGTTGTGCCAGGGTTGTGCCAGAGTTGTGCTAGAGTTGTGCCAGAGTTATGCCAGAGGTGTGCCAGAGTTGTGCCAGAGTTGTACGCGAGTTGTGCCAGGGTTGTGCCAGAGTTGTGCTAGAGTTGTGCCAGAGTTGTGCCATAGGTGTGCCATAGATGTGCCAGAGTTGTGCCAGGGTTGTGCCAGAGTTGTGTCAGAGTTGTGCCAGAGTTGTGCCAGAGTTGTGCCAGAGTTGTGCCAAAGTAGTGCCAGAATTGTGCCACAGTTGCGCCAAAGTTGTGCCAGAGTTGTGCTGGTGTTGTGCTGGTATTGTGCCAGAGTTGTGCCATAGCTATGCCAGAGTCGTGCAAGAGTTGTGCCAGAGTTGTGCCAGAGTTGTACCAGACTTGTGCCAGAGTTTTGCCAGAGGTGTGCCAGAGTTGTGCCAGAGTTGTACCAGATTTGTGCTAGAGTTGTGCCAGAGTTGTGCCAGAGTTGTGCCAGTGTTGTGCCAGTTTTGTATCAGAGGTGTGCCAGTGTTGTGCCAGAAATGTACCGGAATTGTACTACACTTGTGTCAAAGTTGGGCCAGAATAGTGGGAGAGTTGTTCCATAGTTGTGCTAGATTTGTGCCAACGTTTTACCAGAGTAGTACCACAGTTGTGCCAGAGTTGTGCCAGAGTCATGCCAGAGTTGTGCGAGAGTTGTGTTGTGCCAGAGTTGTGCCAGGGCTATGCGAGAGTCGTCCCAGAGTTGCACCAGATTTTTGCCAGAGATGTGCCAGAGTTGTGCCAAAGTTGTGCCAGAGTTGTGCCAGAGTTGTGCAAGCGTTGTACCAGAGTTGTGCCAGAGTTTCACCAGATTTGTGCCACAGTTGTGCCAAAGCTGTGCCAGAGTTGTACCAGAGTTGTTCCAGAGTTTTTCCAGAGTTGTGCCAGATTTGTGTCAGAGTTATGCCATAGTTGAGCAAGATTAGCGCCAGATTTGTGCCAGAGTTGTGCCAGTGTTGTGCCAGAGATGTACCGGAATTTTGCCACGGTTGTGCCAAATATGTGCCAGAGCTGTGCCAGAGTTGTGCCGGAGTTGTGCCAGAGTTGTGCAAGAGGTGTGGCAGAGTTGTGCCAAAGTTTTGCAATATTTGTTCCATAGGTGTGCCAGAGGTGTGCCAGAGTTGTGCATGAGTTGTACCAGAGTTATCCCATAGTTCTGCCAGAATTGTGCTAGAGGTGTGCCAGTATTGTGCCAGATTTGTGCCAGAGTTGTTGGAGAGTTGTGCCAGAGTTGTGCCCGAGTTGTACCATAGTTGTGCCAGAGTTGTGGAAACTTTGTGCGGGGGTTGTGCCTGAGGTGTGCTGGAGTTGTGCCGGAGTTGTGCCAGAGTTGTGTCAGAGTTGTGCCAGAGTTGTGCCAGGGTTGTGCCAGAGTTGTGCCAGAGGTGTGCCAGAGTTGTGCTAAAGGTGTGCAAGAGTTGTGCCAGAGGTTTGCCTGAGTTGTGCCAGAGCTGTACCAGAGTTGTGCCAGAGCTATGTCAGAGTTGTGCAAGATTTGTGCCAGAACTGTGCCAGAGTTGTGCCAAAGTTGTGCCGGATTTGTGCCCGAGTTGTGCCAAAGTTGTGCCAGAGTTGTGCCAGAGTTGTGCTAGAGTTGTGCCAGAGGCGTGCCACGGTTGTGCCAGATTTGGACCAGAGGTGTGCCAGAGTCGTGCCAGAGTTTTGCCAGAGGTGTGCCAGAGTCATGCCAGATTTGTGCCAGATTTGTCCCAGAGTTGTGCCAAAGTTGTACCATAGTGTTGTTCTTCTATGCCCCATGGCCAGTGCTATGGCTTGACGAACAGGTTGGGCATGCACTGCTCCCTTGGAGTAAGTCTCCCAGACTTTGTTCGTGGTGCAAGTCCAAGCGAGAGACCAGAAGTGTAGCGCAATGGATAGCATGTTGGACTTAGGGACAGCAGGTACTGCGATCGAGCCTTGATGTGCGCAGGAGGGTTTTTTTGACCTTCTATCACAGGGGAAGTTTCTTGGACATTTCTTCATGCATGAGGAGAGTGCGCCACTTGGCGGTCAGTGGATGCGCCAATTGGCGGACTGGTGAGGTGGTGTGGAGTGACCACCCCAAAAGTGTCACTACCCACACACCTTAGAAGCCAGGCCTAGGACTATATGTACCAGGCTCATTCCTCATTCTAATGACACAATCTGGCCTTAGATGCTCCTCACAGAGTTTTCCAACTAAGGAACATCATAAAGAAGACACTGGTTGGTCTAAGCCCCAGGAGTTAGTCTTTGACTAGCACCTCGCGCGAAAGTGACCAAGTGTTAAGTGGACACAGTTGCTAGCAAGTGATTACCTAGGAACTGCTCAGTGTGGAACCGTGATCCTGAGGGTGATATCTTCTCCTAGCTGAAATGCTTGGAGCGGACGGCAGGTGCTATTGTGTCGGCCCTGTTTTCTAGTCCGTTTGCCTCAGGCCGGTTGACAAAGGGTTATGGGCCCACATTGACCAGTTGTAAGGCACGCTTCGCTCAACTCTGGTACGCTCTCTCCAAGTGCACACATCAGCTCCATCAGCTCCATCAGCTTCATCAGCTCCAACGGCTTGGTGTGCACTGAGCACACAGGGACTAAGGACAAGCTCTACCCTTGGAGGCACGACCCTTGTGTCCCAACCAGGACAAGCTCTGCCCTTGGTGGCAAGACCCTGGGTGTGTTGGTGTAGATGTATTCTCCGTCTGCAGGTGAACATCGGCTGGAGGGGTAAGCAACGGATCTGCATCCTAAAACTGGTAGCAGACATCAGCTAACATCAGCCTACATTGGCCTCAACGCAGCACACACGTGGGAAGCAGACAAGGGCAACAAAAATGGTTGACCCATCGGGAGGAGTGGGGGCTGCCGCAGGGCAGTCCTCAAGCTCAACAGTGGCTACCACAGGGCAGACCACTGGAGCAAATGTGAGTGCTACGTCACTGTCGCAAGGTCTTGGACCCCTGGGAAGAATCCCCATTTTTGAGGGGATTGACTTCCCCCTTTGGAGATGGCAGTTTGAGCTGGCGATGAAAGTGCGTGGCTTCATCAAGCTACTGAAGGGAGAGGAGCAGGTTCCCGCGGAAGGCACATCTGAGCATGAGGCATGGATGGATCAAAATGATATTGTCATGTCATTCCTCAGCAATGCGATAGCCAAGAAGCATGTTCCCATCATTGCCGGGTACACGCTGGCTTCCAAAGCTTACGACAAGCTCAAGTGCGTGCACCAATCCACCTCCCTTGCGAACAGACTATTCATCATACAACGGCTGATCAGCATGCTAGTGAATGAGGGCGAATCAATCCCCGATTTCCTACACGAGTTTGAAGGACTCCCTGGCAAGGCTCGCCAGATGAACTGAGACCTTGACGAGAACATGCAAGCCATGATCCTCCTCATGGCGCTACCAGAGAGCTGGAGCCCAATGATCACCGTCATGGGCGGCTGAAAGGAGGACGACCTGACGTACACGGCAGTGTCCGAGTACGTGCGAAACCAGGCCATGAGCCGCAGCGGAAGTGAGGCTAACTTCTCAGCCTATGCCACACGCTACGGTGGCCACGGGAGCAAAGGGTCAGCCTCTGGTCAGAAAGGCGGCAGCGAAAGCGGTGGTGGCGGAGGCAACAATGGCGGCAAGGCTCCCAAGCGACAGGGTAACTGATGCAACTGCGGTAAACATGGGCACTGGGCAAGAGAGTGCAGATCGCCAAAGAAGGAAGACGGCGGAAGCGGTGGGAACAAAGGCAACAAAAAGGGTGGCAAAGAAGCCACCAACATGATGGCACAGAGCACGCCTCTAGCAAAAGGAGCGGCGCTGCTCAGGCCAGGAGCTTTTGGGCTCGACTCCGGCACCGATCATCACTCCAGCAACGACCAGGCTGGATTTGTCTCCATCGGCCCTACCGATTGGCGGTTCAGATGTGCCAACGGCAGTGTCGTCAATGCAAAGGGCGTGGGAGACAAGTTCTTGAGCATCAACCTTAATGGTGGAGAGAAGGATCTACGGCTACGTGACGTGGTCTACATGCCCTCCTTTGCGGCAAACCTTCTGTCCGTATCAAAGATAACGGACAACGACATGACAGTGGTGTTCACACAGAAGAAGGCGGTCATCGCCAGGAACGAGGACATCAAGGTCCTCTATGCCAACAAAGATCTCGTGGCACAGGTTCCACGGGTTGACGGACTCTACGTATTGCAGACAATGGCAGCAAAGACCTCGGAAGACGAGGGTCATGTGGGTGCAGCGGAGGCAGTGGTCTCGGCACCAACACAGGAGAGCACACCAACGAGAACTGAAAAAGCAACCTCTACCGCAAAGGATGAAGACGCTGATCTGTGGCACAGATGCTTTGGGCACGTTGCAAACAGCACGCTCCAAGTCATTCAGCAACAACAGCTGGTTCGTGGCATGGATGGTTGCAAGAAGGATGCGGTTGGGTGTGGCAGCTTGTGTGAACCTTGTCTCCAAGGCAAGACCAAACGAACCCGCATTGAGCACAATGGTCGCTGCGCAGAATCAGACCCTTGACCTGATTCACACCGACGTGTGTGGACCCTTTCGCACGGCGTCAAA
Organism: Penium margaritaceum; assembly: GCA_023375785.1. Classification (NCBI taxonomy): domain Eukaryota; kingdom Viridiplantae; phylum Streptophyta; class Zygnematophyceae; order Desmidiales; family Peniaceae; genus Penium; species Penium margaritaceum. The sequence goes on along the minus strand of SZWC01002096.1, from coordinate 180,107 downwards.
CGGTGGTAGCAAGTATCTTCTGACCTTCATAGATGACCACAGCCGCAAGGTGTGGATCTTCTTCCTCAAAACAAAGGGAGAGGTCACAGAAAAGTTGCAGGAGTTTGTCACCATGGTGGAGCGGCAGACCGGAAAGAAATTCAAAGGGATGCGGAGTGACAACGGCGGAGAGTACGAGGCATGCAAGGGCTGGTTGCGGCAACATGGGATCAACCACCAGCCCACAACGCCTTACACGCCACAGAGCAATGGTGTTGCCGAACGGATGAATCAGACCATCCTCGGCATGGTGCGTAGCATGCTCTTTGATGCAAGGCTTCCACCACGGTTTTGGGCGGAAGCGGCAAGAACGGGATGCTATCTTGTCAACCTGACTCCTGTGGCTGCTCTAGGCAGTCGCGGAAAGAAGAAGGGCAAGCAACAGATGACGCCACAAGAAGTTTGGTCAGGGAAGAAGCCGGACGCATCACACCTGAAAGTGTTTGGCTGCACCACATGGGTGAAGGTCCAGGCGGGTGAGGGTGCTGGCAAGCTGGATTCAAGAGCACAAAAGTGCGTTTTGGTGGGCTATGAGACGGCCCACAAGACATATCGCTTGTGGGACCTGGCAGGAAGAAGACTCATCGCCAGCCGGGATGTAACCTTTGACGAGAGGAAACCAGGCAAGGAAGAGATGCTTGATCCCATGGAAACTCCAAAACAGGGAGAGTGGTTGGTGCTGCCAGAGTCACGAGATCAAGCTCCTGAAAACTGGCAAGTGGTGCCAGTGCGGCAGGCCGTGAAGAAGAGTGGTGTGCCAGGGGGAGCGGCTGCGCAGGCTGACACAGCGGCGAGCTCCAACACAGAGTCGGAGACGTCCAAGGCCTCTGAGACCAGCTCGGAGGACAGTGGCTCTTCAAAAGAGGAAAATTTAACTCCAGGGCAGCCGACACCAAAGGAGCAACAGCATGGCAAACATCCACCAGCAATGCAACGTCGCAGCACACGATAAAGAAAACAAACTCCAAAGTACGACGCTGACACTGGAAGCTGGAATGGACTGAGCTGGTCTTGTTTGGCTCAGGGAGAGGTGCTCACTCTGCCTGAGGCACTGACAAGGCCCGATGCGGCCAAGTGGAAGGAGGCGGTGGACAGCGAGCTCGCGTCCATCGAAGAAAATGGCACATGGGTACTGGTGGACAGACCCGCTAACGCTCACGTGGTGGGCTCAAAGTGGGTGCTCAAGTTGAAGCGGAAGCAAGATGATAGCATCGACAAGTACAAGGCAAGGGTCGTGGCGAAAGGGTTCTCACAGCGCGCAAGGTCCGAGTACGATGAGACCTTTGCACCGGTCGTCACGTTTGCCTCCATCAGGTCCCTGCTTGCTGTCGCTGCCGCCAAAGACCTTGAGATCCACCAGATGGATGTGAAGACAGCCTTCCTTTATGGGAAGCTCGACAAGGAGGTACTAATGGAGGTACCGGAAGGTATCAAAGCACCCGAGGGTAAGGTGTGCAAGCTGGTGAAGGTGTTGTACGGGCTGAAACAGGCCCCACGGATCTGGTACAAGGAGATGGACAGCTTCATGGCTGAGATCTCCTTCGCACATTGCAAGAATGACCCTAGCCTATATGTGCGGGAGGACGAACGTGGCTTGCTACTTGTGGCGTTGTACGTGGATGATCTTATCATGTGTTTTTCCTCGCAGGAGGCCCTCACGGACCTCAAGAAAAATCTGGCTGGCAGATTTAAGATGAAGGGCATGGGACCTCTCGAGTACTACCTCAGGATTGCTGTTCACCGCAACCGCAAAGCAGGCACCATCGAGCTCAACCTGACCAAGTACATCATGGACATCTTGAAGCGCTAGAACATGGAGGACTGCAAGCCCGTCAGCACCCCCATGCCCTCCGGCTGCAAGCTCTCCTCCTCCATGTCACCAAGCAGCGAGGCAGACCGGCGGGAGATGCAAAACATTCCATACCAGTCCGCCGTTGGAAGCCTCATGTATGCAATGGTGGGAACACGACCTGACATTGCTTATGCAGTGGGTCAGGTGAGCAGGTTTGTGGCCAACCCCGGTCCAGAACATTGGCAAGTCATGAAGCGGATTTTTTGCTACCTCAAAAAGACTCGGCACGTCGGACTTTGGTTTGGACGTCAAGAAGGATCAGACTTGCTGCGACTGACATGCTACACTGATGCGGACTGGGGAGGACGGATTAATGACAAGAAGTCCATCTCAGGGTTTGTCTGTCTTCTCAATGGTGGTGCGGTCTCGTGGGCAAGCAGGAAGCAGGACTGCGTCTCGATTTCTACTGCTGAGGCAGAGTACGTTGCACTCTCCAAAGTGTGCAAGGAAACACAGTGGCTTCACAGTTTGCTTGATGAGATCAAGGCACCACAAGAGGAAGCAACCGTCATCCGCATTGACAACCAAAGTGCCATGGCTATGGCAGAGGACGACATGATCTCCTGGTGTACAAAACACATCGATATTTGGTACCACTACTCACGTGACCTTATTGCCAAGGGTATCGTGGAACTAGAGCACGCCACAACCAAGAAAATGCTTGCCGACTTCTTGACAAAGCCGCTAGACAGCGACTTCCATGTTGCAGGTGCTCGAGGAGTTGGCATGGTGGATGCAAGAGATGAGAACTAAAGACCAAGAAAACATACATGCACATACATAACCTAGAGCTACAGGTTCATGCCGAAGAAAAACTACCACAGCAGGTGGCCTAAGGTGCAAGGGAGAGATTGTTGTTCTTCTATGCCCCATGGCCACTGCTATGGCTTGACGGACAGGATGGGCATGCACTGCCTCCTTGGAGTATTCCCCCAGACCTTGTTCGTGGTGCAAGTCCAAGCGAGACACCAGAAGTGTAGCGCAATGGATAGCATGTTGGAATTAGGGACAACAGGTCCTACGATCGAGCCTTGATGTGCGCAGGAGGTTTTCTTGACCTTCTAGCACAGGGGGAGTTTCTTAGACATTTCTCCATGCATGAGGAGAGTGCGCCACTTGGCGGTCAGTGGATGCGCCAATTGGCGGACTGGTGAGGTGGTGTGGAGTGACCACCCCAAAAGTGTCACTACCCACACACCTTAGAAGCGAGGCCTAGGACTATATGTACCAGGCTCATTCCTCATTCTAATTACACAATCTGGCCTTAGATGCTCCTCACAGAGTTGTCCAGCCAAGGAACAGCATAAAGAAGACACTGGTTGGTCTAAGCCCCAGGAGTTAGTCTTTGACAAGCACCTCGCGCGAAAGTGACCAAGTGTTAAGTGGACATGGTTGCTAGCAAGTGATTGCCTAGGAACTGCTCAGTGTGGAACCGTGATCCTGAGGGTGATATCTTCTCCTAGCTGAAATGCTAGGAGCGGACCGCAGGTGCTATTGTGTCGGCCCTGTTTCCTAGTCCATTTGCCTTAGGCCGGTTGACACATAGTTGTACCAGAGTTGTGCCAGAGTTGTTCCAGAGTTGTGCCAGAGTTGTGCCAGAGTTTTGTTGTGCCAGGGCTGTGCCAGATATGTGCCAGAGTTGTGCCAGAGTTATGCTATATGTGTGCCAGAGATGTGCCAGAGTTGTGCGAGAGTTGTGCCAGAGTTGTGCCAGAATTGTGCAAAAGAAGTGACAGAATTGTGCCACAGTTGCGCCAAAGTTGTGTCAGAGTTGTGCCAGAGCTGTGCTGGTGTTGTGCTGGTGTTGTACCAGAGTTGTGCCAGAGTTGTGCCAGAGTTGCAACATAGTTGTGCCATAGTTGAACCAGAGTTGCACCATAGTTGTGCCAGAGTTGTGCCAGAGTTGTGCCAGAGTTGTGCCATATTTGTGCCAGAGTTATGCCTGCATTCTGCCAGAAATGTGCTAGATATTTGCCATATCTGTGCCAGAGTGGTGCCTGTGTTGTGCCAGAGATGTACCGGAATTGTACCATAGTTGTGCCAGAGTTAAGCTGGAGTTGTACCAGCGTTGTGCCAGAGTTGTGCCAACGTTTTGCCAGATCTATTCCAGAGTTGTGCCAGAGTTGTGCCTAAGTTGTGCCAGAGTGGTGCTAGAGTTGTGCTATAGTTGTGCCAGTGTTGTGCCAGAGTTGTGCCAGAGCTGTTCCAGATTTGTGCCAGAGTTGTGCCAGAGTTGTGTCAGAGTTGTGCCAGACTTATGCCAGAGTTGTGCCAGACTTGTGCCAGACGTGTGCCAGAGTTGTGCCATAGTTGTGTGAGAGGTCTGCCATAGGCGTGCCAGAGGTGTGCCAGAATTGTGCCAGAGTTGTGCCAGATTTGTGCCAGAGTTGTGCCAGAGTTGTGCCAAAGGTGTGCCAGAGTTGTGCCATAGTTGTGCCAGAGTTGTGCCAGAGTTGTGCTAGAGTTGTGCCAGAGGTGTGCCAGAGTTGTGCCAGAGTTGTGCAAGAGTTGTGCCAGAGTTGTGCCAGAGTTGTGCCAGAGTTGTACCAGAGTTGTGCCAGAGTTGTGTCAGAGTTGTGCCCGAGGTCTGCCATAGTTGTGCCATAGGTGTGCCAGAGCTGTACCAGAGTTGTACCAAATTTGTGCCAGAGTTGCGCCAGAGCTGTGCCAGAGTCCAGCCATAGTTGTGCCAGTGTTTTGCAAGATTTGTGCCAGGGCTATGCCACATTTGTGCCAGACTTGTGCCAGAGTTGTGCCAGAATCGTGGCAGAGTTGTGCAAGAGTTGTGCCAGATTCGTGCGAGAGTTGTACCAGATTTGTGCCAGAGCTGTGCCAGAGGTTTGCCATAGTTGTGCCAGAGTTGTGCAAGCGTTTTGCCAGGGCTGTGCCACAGTTGTGCCAGACATGTGCCAGAGTTGTGCCAGAGTCGTGGCAGAGGTGTGCAAGAGTGTAGCCAGAGTCGTGCCAGAGTTGTGCCAGAGATGTGCCAGAGATGTGCCCGAGTTGTGCAGAGTTGTGCCAGAGGTGTGCCAGAGGCGTGCCAGAGTTGTGCCAGAGTTGTGCCAGCGTTGTGCCAGATTTGTGCCACAATTCTACCAGAATTTTACTAGAGTTGTGCCAGAGTTGTGCCAGAGTCGTGCCAGAGTTGTGCCAGAGTTGTGCCACAGGTGTTCCAGATTTGTGCCAAAGTTGTGCTAGAGTTGTGCCAGAGTTGTGGCAGAGTTGTGCCAGAGTTGTGCCAGACTTGTGCCAGAGGTGTGCCAGAGTTGTGCCCGATTTGTACCAGAGGTGTGCGAGAGTTGCTTCAGAGTTGTGCCAGAGTTGGGCCAGAGTTGTGCCAGAGTTGTTCCAGAGTTGTTCCAGAGTTGTGCCAAAGTTGTACTATAGTTGTACCAGAGTTGGGCCAGATATGTGCCAGAGTTGTGCCATAGTTGTGCCACAGTTGTGTTGTCCAAGAGTTGTGCCAGAGTTTTGCCAGAGTTGTGCAAGAGTTGTGCCAGGATTGTGCCACATTTGTGCCAGACTTGTGCCAGAGTTGTGCCAGAGTTGTGGCAGAGTTGTGCACGAGTTGTGCCAGAGTTGTGGAAGAGTTGTGCCATAGTTGTGCCAGAGTTGTGCCAGAGGTGTGCCATAGTTGTGCTATAGTTGTGCCAGAGTTGTACAAGATTTTTGCCAGGGCTGTGCCAGAGTTGTGCCAGACTTGTGCCAGAGTTGTGCCATAGCCGTGACAGAGTTGTGCAAGAGTTAAGCCAGAGTTGTGCCAGAGTTGTGCCAGAGTTGTGCTATAGTTGTGCCAGAGTTGTGCCCAAGGTGTGCCATAGTTGTGCCAGAGGTGTGCCAGATTTGTGCCAGAGTTGTTCCAGAGTTGAGCCAGAGTTGTGCCAGAGTTGTGCCAGAGTTGTGCAAGAATTGTGCCAGGGTTGTGCCACATTTGTGTCAGACTTGTGCAAGAGTTGTGCCGGAGTCGTGGCAGAGTTGTGCAAGAGTTGTGCCAGATTTGTGCGAGAGTTGTGTCAGAGTTGTGCGAGAGTTGTGCCAGATGTGCGCCATAGTTGTGCTTGAGTTCTGCCAGAGTTGTGCAAGAGTTTTGCCAGATCTGTGCCACAGATGTGCCAGACTTATGCCAGAGTTGTGCTGGAGTCGTGGCAGAGTTGTGCAAGAGTTGAGCGAGAGTCGTGCCAGAGTTGTGCCAACGTTTTGCCAGAGTTGTGCCAGAGTTGTGCCAGATTTGTGCAAGAGGTGTGCCAGAGCTGTGCTATAGTTGTGCCAGATTTTTAGCATAGTTGTGCCAGAGGTGTGCCAGAGATGTACCGGAATTGTACCATAGTTGTGCCAACTTTTTGCCAGAGTTATGCCAGAGTTGTGCCAGAGTTGTGCCAGAGTTGTGCCAGAGTTGTGCTAGACTTGTGCCAAGGTTTTGCCACATTTGTTCCAGAGTTGTGCCAGAAATGTGCCAGAGTTGTGCCTGAGTGTTGCCAGAGTTCTACCAGAGTTTTGCTATAGTTGTGCCACTGTTGTGCGAGTTATGTGCCAGATTTCTTCCAGAGTTGTGCCAGAGTTGTGCCAGAGTTGTGCCAAATTTGTTCCAGAGGTCTGCCATAGTTGTGCCAGAGGTGTGCCATAGTTGTGCCAGATTTGTGCCATAGTTGTGCCAGAGTTGTGCCAGAGTTGTGCCAGAGTTGTGCCAGTGTGTGCCAGAGTTGTGCCAGAGCTGTGCCATATTTGTGCCAGAGTTGTGCCAGACTAGTGCCAGAGTTGTGCCAGAGTCGTGCCAGAGTAGTGCTAGAGTTGTGCCAGAGTTGTGCGAGAGTTGTGCCAGAGTTGTGCGAGAGTTGTGCCAGAGTTGTGCGAGAGTTGTGCCAGAGTTGTGCGAGAGTTGTGCCAGAGTTGTGCGAGAGTTGTGCCAGAGTTGTGCGAGAGTTGTGCCAGAGTTGTGCGAGAGTTGTGCCAGAGTTGTGCGAGAGTTGTGCCAGAGTTGTGCGAGAGTTGTGCCAGAGTTGTGCGAGAGTTGTGCCAGAGTTGTGCGAGAGTTGTGCCAGAGTTGTGCGAGAGTTGTGCCAGAGTTGTGCGAGAGTTGTGCCAGAGTTGTGCGAGAGTTGTGCCAGAGTTGTGCGAGAGTTGTGCCAGAGTTGTGCGAGAGTTGTGCCAGAGTTGTGCGAGAGTTGTGCCAGAGTTGTGCGAGAGTTGTGCCAGAGTTGTGCGAGAGTTGTGCCAGAGTTGTGCGAGAGTTGTGCCAGAGTTGTGCGAGAGTTGTGCCAGAGTTGTGCGAGAGTTGTGCCAGAGTTGTGCGAGAGTTGTGCCAGAGTTGTGCGAGAGTTGTGCCAGAGTTGTGCGAGAGTTGTGCCAGAGTTGTGCGAGAGTTGTGCCAGAGTTGTGCTAGAGTTGTGCCAGATTTGTGCCAGTTTTGTGCCAGAGTTGTGCCAGAGTTGTGCCAGAGTTGTGCTATAGTTGTGCCAGAGGTGTGCTAGAGGTGTGCCAGATTTGTGCCAGAGGTGTGCCATAGTTGTTTCAGAGTTGTGCCAGAGTTGTGCCAGAGTTGTGCCAGCGTTGTCCCAGAGTTGTGCCAAAGTTGTACCATAGTTGTACCAGAGTTGTGCCAGAGTTGTCCCATAGTTGTACCAGAGTTGTGCCAGAGTTGTGCAAGAGTTGTGCCAGGGTTTTGCCACATTTGTGCCAGACTTGTGCCAGAGTTGTGCCAGGGTCGTGGCAGAGTTGTGCAAGGGTTGTACCAGATTTGTGCAAGAGTTGTGCAATAGTTTTGCCAGAGCTGTGCCAGAGGTGTGCCATAGTTGTGCTAGAGTTGTGCCAGAGTTGTGCAAGATTTTTGCCAGGGCTGTGCAACAGCTGTGCCAGACTTGTGCCAGATTTGTGCCAGAGTCGTGACAGAGTTGTGCAAGAGTTGAGCCAGAGTTGTGCCAGAGTTGTGCCAGAGTTGTGCCAGAGATTTGCCCGAGTTGTGCCACAGTTGTGCCAGAGGTGTGCCAGAGTTGTGCCAGAGTTGTGCCAGATTTGTACCAGAGTTGTGCCAGAGTTAAGCCAGCGTTGTGCCAGAGTTGTGCAAGAGTTGTGCAAGAGTTGTGCCATGTTTGTGCTACATTTGTGCCAGACTTGTGCCAGAAATGTGCCAGAGTCGTGGCAAAGTTATGCTAGAGTTGTGCCAGATTTGTGTGAGAGTTCTGTCAGAGTTGTGCCAGAGTTGTGCCAGAGGTGTGCTATAGTTGTGCTTGAGTTGTCCCAGAGTTGTGCAAGAGTTTTGCCTGGGCTTTGCCACAGTTGTGCCAGACTTCTTCCAGAGTTGTGCTAGAGTCGTAGCAAAGTTGTGCAAGAGTTAAGCCAGAGTTGTGCCAGAGTTGTGCCAGAGTTATGTCAGAGTTGTGCATGAGGTGTGCCAGAGCTGTGCTAGAGTTGTGCCAGATTTGTGGCAGAGTTGTGCCAGAGTTGTGCCAGAGATGTACCGGAATTGTACCCATAGGTGTGCGAGCTTTGTGCCAGAGTTGTGCCAGAGTTGTGCCAGAGTTTTTCCAGAGTTGTAGCAGAGTTGTACCAAGGTTTTGCCATATTTGTTCCAGAGATGTACCAGAGTTGTGCCAGTGTTGTGCTTGAGCTGTGCCAGAGTTCTACCAGAGTTGTGCTAGAGTTGTGCCAGTGTTGTGCCAGAGTTGTGCCAGAGTTGTTCCAGAGTTGTGCCAGAGTTGTGCCATAGCTGTCCCAGAGTTGTGCCAGAGTTGTGCCAGAATTGTGCCAGAGTTGTGCCAGAGTTGTGCCAGATTTGTTCCAGAGGTCTGCCATTGTTGTGCCATAGTTGTGCCAGAGTTGTGCCATCGTTGTGCCAGATTTGTGCCGGAGTTGTGCCAGAGTTGTGCCAGAGTTGTGCCAGAGTTGTGCCAGAGTTGTGCCATCGTTGTGCCAGATTTGTGCCGGAGTTGTGCCAGAGTTGTGCCAGAGTTGTGCCAGAGTTCTGCCAGTGTGTGCCAGAGTTTTGCCAGAGTTGTGCCAGTGTTGTGCTCGAGTTGTGCCAGAGTTGTGCCAGAGTTTTGCCAGAGTTGTGCCAGAGTTGTGCCAAAGTAGTGTCAGAATTGTTCCACAGTTACACCAAAGTTATGCCGAAGTTGTGCAAGTGTTTTCCCATAGTTGTGCTCGTGTTGTGCTGGTGTTGTGCCAGAGTTGTGCCATAGTTGTGCCAGAGTCGTGCAAGAGTTGCAACAGAGTTGTGCGAGAGTTGTGCCAGAGTTGTGCCAGAGTTGTGCGAGAGTCGTGCCAGAGTTGTACCAGAGTAGTACTTGAATTGTGCCAGAGTTGTGCCAGAGTTGTGCCACAGTTGTGCGAGAGTTGGGTTGTGCAAGAGTTGTGCCAGAGTTGTGCCAGAGTTGTGCGAGAGTCGTGCCAGAGTTGTACCAGAGTAGTACTTGAATTGTGCCAGAGTTGTGCCAGAGTTGTGCCACAGTTGTGCGAGAGTTGGGTTGTGCAAGAGTTGTGCCAGAGTTATGCCAGAGTTGTGCCAGAGTTGTGCCGGAGTTGTGCCAGAGATGTGCCAGAGTTGTGCCAGAGTTGTGCCAGACTTGTGCCAGAGTTGTGCCAAAGTAGTGCCAGAATTGTGCCACAGTTGCACCAAAGGTGTGCCACAGTTGTGCCAGCGTTTTGCCAGAGTTGTGCTGGTGTTGTTCTTGTGATGTGCGAGACATGGGCCATAGTTGTGCCATAGTTGTGCAACAGTTGCACCAGAGTTGTGCGAGAGTTGTGCCAGAGCTGTGGCAGGGCTGTACCAGAGTTATGCCAGAGTTGTCTTAGAGGTGTGCCAGATCTATGCCAGAGTTGTGCCCGATTTGTGCCAGAGTTGTGCCAGAGTTGTGCCAGATTTGTATCAGAGTTGTGCCAGTGTTGTGCCAGAGATGACCGGAAGTGTACTTAAGTTGTGTCAATGTTGTGCCAAAGTTGTTCCAGAGTTATGCCAGAGTTGTGCCACAGTTGTGCCGGAGTTGTGCCAGAGTTGTGGCAGAGTTGTGCCAGAGTTCTGCCAGAGTTGTGTTAACTTTTTGCCAGATTTGTTCCAGAGTTGTGCCAAAGTTGTGCCAGACTTGTGCCTGAGTCATGCCAGAGTTGTTCCATAGTTGTGCCAGAGTTGTGCAAGAGTTGTGCCAGTGTGGTGCCAGAGTTGTTCCAGAGTTGTTCCAGAGTTGTTCCAGAGTTGTGCCAGAGTTGTGCCAGAGTTGTGCTAGAGTTGTGCCAGAGTTCTGCCAGAGTTGTGCCAGACTTGTGCCCGAGGTGTGCCATATCTGTGCCAGAGGTGTGCCAGCGTTGGGCCAGAGTTGTGCCAGAGTCGTGCTAGAGTTGTGCCAGAGTAGTGCCAGAGTTCTGCCAGAGTTGTGCTATAGTTGTGCCAGAAATTTGCCACAGTTGTACCAGAATTCTGCCACAGTTGTGCCAAAGTTGTGCTAGAGTTGTGCTCGAGTAGTACCAGAGTTGTCCCAGATTTGTGCCAGAATTGTACCACAGAGGTGCCAAAGTTGTGCCAGACTTGTGCCTGAGTCATGCCAGAGTTGTTCCATAGTTGTGCCAGAGTTCTGCCGGAGTTGTGCCAGAGTTGTGCGCGCGTTGTGCCAGAGTTGTGCCGGAGTTGTGCCAGAGTTGTGCGCGCGTTGTGCCAGAGTTGTGCCGGAGTTGTGCCAGAGTTGTGCGCGCGTTGTGCCAGAGTTGTGCCGGAGTTGTGCCAGAGTTGTGCGCGCGTTGTGCCAGAGTTGTGCCGGAGTTGTGCCAGAGTTGTGCGCGCGTTGTGCCAGAGTTGTGCCGGAGTTGTGCCAGAGTTGTGCGCGCGTTGTGCCAGAGTTGTGCCGGAGTTGTGCCAGAGTTGTGCGCGCGTTGTGCCAGAGTTGTGCCGGAGTTGTGCCAGAGTTGTGCGCGCGTTGTGCCAGAGTTGTGCCGGAGTTGTGCCAGAGTTGTGCGCGCGTTGTGCCAGAGTTGTGCCGGAGTTGTGCCAGAGTTGTGCGCGCGTTGTGCCAGAGTTGTGCCGGAGTTGTGCCAGAGTTGTGCGCGCGTTGTGCCAGAGTTGTGCCGGAGTTGTGCCAGAGTTGTGCGCGCGTTGTGCCAGAGTTGTGCCGGAGTTGTGCCAGAGTTGTGCGCGCGTTGTGCCAGAGTTGTGCCGGAGTTGTGCCAGAGTTGTGCGCGCGTTGTGCCAGAGTTGTGCCGGAGTTGTGCCAGAGTTGTGCGCGCGTTGTGCCAGAGTTGTGCCGGAGTTGTGCCAGAGTTGTGCGCGCGTTGTGCCAGAGTTGTGCCGGAGTTGTGCCAGAGTTGTGCGCGCGTTGTGCCAGAGTTGTGCCGGAGTTGTGCCAGAGTTGTGCGCGCGTTGTGCCAGAGTTGTGCCGGAGTTGTGCCAGAGTTGTGCGCGCGTTGTGCCAGAGTTGTGCCGGAGTTGTGCCAGAGTTGTGCGCGCGTTGTGCCAGAGTTGTGCCGGAGTTGTGCCAGAGTTGTGCGCGCGTTGTGCCAGAGTTGTGCCGGAGTTGTGCCAGAGTTGTGCGCGCGTTGTGCCAGAGTTGTGCCGGAGTTGTGCCAGAGTTGTGCGCGCGTTGTGCCAGAGTTGTGCCGGAGTTGTGCCAGAGTTGTGCGCGCGTTGTGCCAGAGTTGTGCCGGAGTTGTGCCAGAGTTGTGCGCGCGTTGTGCCAGAGTTGTGCCGGAGTTGTGCCAGAGTTGTGCGCGCGTTGTGCCAGAGTTGTGCCGGAGTTGTGCCAGAGTTGTGCGCGCGTTGTGCCAGAGTTGTGCCGGAGTTGTGCCAGAGTTGTGCGCGCGTTGTGCCAGAGTTGTGCCGGAGTTGTGCCAGAGTTGTGCGCGCGTTGTGCCAGAGTTGTGCCGGAGTTGTGCCAGAGTTGTGCGCGCGTTGTGCCAGAGTTGTGCCGGAGTTGTGCCAGAGTTGTGCGCGCGTTGTGCCAGAGTTGTGCCGGAGTTGTGCCAGAGTTGTGCGCGCGTTGTGCCAGAGTTGTGCCGGAGTTGTGCCAGAGTTGTGCGCGCGTTGTGCCAGAGTTGTGCCGGAGTTGTGCCAGAGTTGTGCGCGCGTTGTGCCAGAGTTGTGCCGGAGTTGTGCCAGAGTTGTGCGCGCGTTGTGCCAGAGTTGTGCCGGAGTTGTGCCAGAGTTGTGCGCGCGTTGTGCCAGAGTTGTGCCGGAGTTGTGCCAGAGTTGTGCGCGCGTTGTGCCAGAGTTGTGCCGGAGTTGTGCCAGAGTTGTGCGCGCGTTGTGCCAGAGTTGTGCCGGAGTTGTGCCAGAGTTGTGCGCGCGTTGTGCCAGAGTTGTGCCGGAGTTGTGCCAGAGTTGTGCGCGCGTTGTGCCAGAGTTGTGCCGGAGTTGTGCCAGAGTTGTGCGCGCGTTGTGCCAGAGTTGTGCCGGAGTTGTGCCAGAGTTGTGCGCGCGTTGTGCCAGAGTTGTGCCGGAGTTGTGCCAGAGTTGTGCGCGCGTTGTGCCAGAGTTGTGCCGGAGTTGTGCCAGAGTTGTGCGCGCGTTGTGCCAGAGTTGTGCCGGAGTTGTGCCAGAGTTGTGCGCGCGTTGTGCCAGAGTTGTGCCGGAGTTGTGCCAGAGTTGTGCGCGCGTTGTGCCAGAGTTGTGCCGGAGTTGTGCCAGAGTTGTGCGCGCGTTGTGCCAGAGTTGTGCCGGAGTTGTGCCAGAGTTGTGCGCGCGTTGTGCCAGAGTTGTGCCGGAGTTGTGCCAGAGTTGTGCGCGCGTTGTGCCAGAGTTGTGCCGGAGTTGTGCCAGAGTTGTGCGCGCGTTGTGCCAGAGTTGTGCCGGAGTTGTGCCAGAGTTGTGCGCGCGTTGTGCCAGAGTTGTGCCGGAGTTGTGCCAGAGTTGTGCGCGCGTTGTGCCAGAGTTGTGCCGGAGTTGTGCCAGAGTTGTGCGCGCGTTGTGCCAGAGTTGTGCCGGAGTTGTGCCAGAGTTGTGCGCGCGTTGTGCCAGAGTTGTGCCGGAGTTGTGCCAGAGTTGTGCGCGCGTTGTGCCAGAGTTGTGCCGGAGTTGTGCCAGAGTTGTGCGCGCGTTGTGCCAGAGTTGTGCCGGAGTTGTGCCAGAGTTGTGCGCGCGTTGTGCCAGAGTTGTGCCGGAGTTGTGCCAGAGTTGTGCGCGCGTTGTGCCAGAGTTGTGCCGGAGTTGTGCCAGAGTTGTGCGCGCGTTGTGCCAGAGTTGTGCCGGAGTTGTGCCAGAGTTGTGCGCGCGTTGTGCCAGAGTTGTGCCGGAGTTGTGCCAGAGTTGTGCGCGCGTTGTGCCAGAGTTGTGCCGGAGTTGTGCCAGAGTTGTGCGCGCGTTGTGCCAGAGTTGTGCCGGAGTTGTGCCAGAGTTGTGCGCGCGTTGTGCCAGAGTTGTGCCGGAGTTGTGCCAGAGTTGTGCGCGCGTTGTGCCAGAGTTGTGCCGGAGTTGTGCCAGAGTTGTGCGCGCGTTGTGCCAGAGTTGTGCCGGAGTTGTGCCAGAGTTGTGCGCGCGTTGTGCCAGAGTTGTGCCGGAGTTGTGCCAGAGTTGTGCGCGCGTTGTGCCAGAGTTGTGCCGGAGTTGTGCCAGAGTTGTGCGCGCGTTGTGCCAGAGTTGTGCCGGAGTTGTGCCAGAGTTGTGCGCGCGTTGTGCCAGAGTTGTGCCGGAGTTGTGCCAGAGTTGTGCGCGCGTTGTGCCAGAGTTGTGCCGGAGTTGTGCCAGAGTTGTGCGCGCGTTGTGCCAGAGTTGTGCCGGAGTTGTGCCAGAGTTGTGCGCGCGTTGTGCCAGAGTTGTGCCGGAGTTGTGCCAGAGTTGTGCGCGCGTTGTGCCAGAGTTGTGCCGGAGTTGTGCCAGAGTTGTGCGCGCGTTGTGCCAGAGTTGTGCCGGAGTTGTGCCAGAGTTGTGCGCGCGTTGTGCCAGAGTTGTGCCGGAGTTGTGCCAGAGTTGTGCGCGCGTTGTGCCAGAGTTGTGCCGGAGTTGTGCCAGAGTTGTGCGCGCGTTGTGCCAGAGTTGTGCCGGAGTTGTGCCAGAGTTGTGCGCGCGTTGTGCCAGAGTTGTGCCGGAGTTGTGCCAGAGTTGTGCGCGCGTTGTGCCAGAGTTGTGCCGGAGTTGTGCCAGAGTTGTGCGCGCGTTGTGCCAGAGTTGTGCCGGAGTTGTGCCAGAGTTGTGCGCGCGTTGTGCCAGAGTTGTGCCGGAGTTGTGCCAGAGTTGTGCGCGCGTTGTGCCAGAGTTGTGCCGGAGTTGTGCCAGAGTTGTGCGCGCGTTGTGCCAGAGTTGTGCCGGAGTTGTGCCAGAGTTGTGCGCGCGTTGTGCCAGAGTTGTGCCGGAGTTGTGCCAGAGTTGTGCGCGCGTTGTGCCAGAGTTGTGCCGGAGTTGTGCCAGAGTTGTGCGCGCGTTGTGCCAGAGTTGTGCCGGAGTTGTGCCAGAGTTGTGCGCGCGTTGTGCCAGAGTTGTGCCGGAGTTGTGCCAGAGTTGTGCGCGCGTTGTGCCAGAGTTGTGCCGGAGTTGTGCCAGAGTTGTGCGCGCGTTGTGCCAGAGTTGTGCCGGAGTTGTGCCAGAGTTGTGCGCGCGTTGTGCCAGAGTTGTGCCGGAGTTGTGCCAGAGTTGTGCGCGCGTTGTGCCAGAGTTGTGCCGGAGTTGTGCCAGAGTTGTGCGCGCGTTGTGCCAGAGTTGTGCCGGAGTTGTGCCAGAGTTGTGCGCGCGTTGTGCCAGAGTTGTGCCGGAGTTGTGCCAGAGTTGTGCGCGCGTTGTGCCAGAGTTGTGCCGGAGTTGTGCCAGAGTTGTGCGCGCGTTGTGCCAGAGTTGTGCCAGAGTTGTGCCAGAGTTGTGCCATAGTTGTGCCAGAGATGTGCAAGAGTTGTGCCAGAGATGTGCTAGAGTTCTGCCAGAGTTGTGCTATAGTTGTGCCAGAAATTTGCCACAGTTGTGCCAGAATTTTGCCACAGTTGTGCCAAAGTTGTGCCAGAGTTGTGTTAGAGTTCTGAAAGTGGTGTGCCACTGTTGTACCAGAGTTGTGCAAGAGTTTTGCCAGAGTTGTACTAGAGTGGTGCCTAAGGTGTGCCAGAGTTGCGCTAGATGTGTGCCAGAGTTGTGCCAGAGTTGCGCTAGAGTTGTGCCAGAGTAGTACCAGAGTTGTGCCAGACTTGTGCCAGAGTTGTACCAGAGTTGTGCCAGAGTTGTGTTGTGCCAGAGTTATGCCAGAGTTATGCCAGAGTTGTGCCTGAGTTGTGCAAGAGTTGTGCCAGAGATGTGCCAGAGTTGTGCCAGAGTTGTGCCCGAGTTGTGCCAAAGTAGTGCCGGGATTGTGCCACAATTGCCCCGCAGTTGTGCCAGAGTTGTGCCAGAGTTGTGCTGGTGTTGTGCTGGTGTTGTGCCAGAGTTGTGCCATCGGTGTGCCAAAGTTGTGCCAGAGTTGCACCAGAGTTGTGCTAGAGTTTTGCCAGAGTTGTGCCAGGGTTGAACCAGAGCTGTGCGAGAGCTGTGCCAGAGGTGTGCCATAGTTGTCCCAGAGTTGTGCCAGATTTGTGCCAGAGTTGTGCCATATTTGTACCAGAGTTGTGCCAATGTTTTGCCTGATTTTTTCCAGAGTTGTGCCAGAGTCCTTCCAGAGTTGTGCCTGAGTTGTGCCAGAGTTAGGCCAGAGTTGTGCCATAGTTGTGCTATAGTTGTGCCAGTGTTGTGCCATGGTTGTGCTAGAGTTGTTCCAGAGTTGTGCCAGAGTTGTGCCAGAGTTGTGCTAGAGTTGTGCCAGTGTTGTGCCAGAGTTGTGCCAGAGTTGGGCCAGAGTTGTGCCAGAGTTGTGCCAGAGTTGTACCAGAGTTGTGCCAGAGTCGTGCCAGAGGTGTGCTTGAGTTGTGCCAGAGTTGTGCCAGATTTGTGCCAGAGTTTTGCCAGAGTTGTGCCAGAGTTGTGCCAGAGTTGGTCCAGAGTTGTGCCAGAGTTGTGCCAGAGTTGTGTCTGAGTTGTCCCAGAGTTGTGCCAGAGGTGTGCCAGAGTTGTGCCAGAGTTGTGCCAACGTTGTGCCAAAGTTGTGCCCGAGTTGTGCCAGAGTTGTGCCAGACGTGTGCTAAATTTCTGCCAGAGTTGTGCCCAATTGTGCCATAGTTGTACCAGAGGTGTGCCAGAGTTGTACCAGAGGTGTGCCAGATCTGTGGCAGTGTTGTGCCAGAGTTCAGCCAGATTTGTGCCAGAGTTGTGCCAGAGTTATGCAGGAGTTGTGCCAGGGTTGTGCCACATTTGTGCTAGACTTCTGCCAGAGTTGTCCCAGAGTCGTGGTAGAGTTGTGCAAGAGTTGTGCCAGATTTGTGCAACAAATGTGCCAGAGTTGTGCCAGAGTTGTGCCAGAGGTGTGCCATAGTTGTCCCAGAGTTGTGCCACAGTTGTGGAATCGTTTTGCCAGGGCTGTTCCACAGTTGTGCCAGACTTGTGCCAGAGTTGTGCCAGAGTCGTGGCAGAATTGTGATAGAGTTGAGCCAGAGTTGTGCCAGAGCTGTAACATAGTTGTGCCAGATCTGTGCCAGAGGTGTGCCAGAGTTGAGCCAGAGTTGTGCCAGAGTTGTCCCAGAGTTGTGCCAGAGTTGTGCCAGATTTGTGCCAGAATTATACCAGACTTGTACCAGAGTTGTGCCAGAGTTGTTCCAGAGTTGTGCCAGAGTTGTGCCAGAGTTGTGCCAGAGTTTTTCCAGGGTTGTGCCTGAGTTGTGCCACATTTGTACCAGAGTTGTGCAAGAGCTGTGCCAAAGCTGTGTCAGAGTTGTGCC
>SZWC01002096.1:105183-115394 GCA_023375785.1 Penium margaritaceum | reverse complement strand
GCGAGTGGTTGCGAGTGGTTGCGAGTGGTCTCGCGTGGTTGTGAGTGGTTGCAATTGGTTGCGAGTGGTTACGAGTGGTTTTGTGTTATTGCTAGTGGTTGCAAGTGGTTGTGAGTGGTTGCAAGTGGTCGCAAGTGGTTGGGATTAGTTGTGAGTGATTGCGAGTGGTTGGGATTGGTTACGAGTGGCTGCCAGTGGATGCAAGTGGTTGCGAGTGGTTGCGAGTGGTTGTGAATGGTTGCGAGTGGTTGTGTGTGGTTTTGAGTGGCTGTGAGTGGTTGAGGGTGATTGCATGTGATTGCAAGTGGTTGCGAGTGGTTGCTAATGGTTGTGAGTGGTTGCAAGTGGTTGCATGTGGTTGCAAGTGGCTGCGAGTAGTTCCAAGTGGTTGCGAGTGGTTGTGCGTCGTTGCAAGTGATTGCGAGTGGTTGCGAGTGGTTGCGAATGGTTACGAGTGGTTGCGAGTGGTTGCAAGTGGTTGCGAGTGGTTGCGAGTGGTTGCAAGTGGTTGCAAGTGGTTGGGAGTAGTTGTGAGTGGTTGCGAGTGGTTGGGAGTGGTGTTGAGTGGCTGCGAGTGGATGCGAGTGTTTGCGAGGGGTTGGGAGTGGTTGCGAGTGGTTGCGAGTGGTCGCGAGTGGTTGCGAGTGGTTGCGAGTGATTGCGAGTGGTTGTGAGTGGTTGCGAGTGGTTGCATGTGATTGCGAGTGGTTGCGAGTGGTTGCGAATGGTTACGAGTGGTTGCGAGTGGTTGCAAGTGGTTGCGAGTGGTTGCGAGTGGTTGCAAGTGGTTGCATGTTATTGCGAGTGGTTGTGACTGGTTGCGAGTGGTTGCGAGTCGTCGCGAGTGGTTGCGAGTAGTTGCGAGTGGTGGTGAGTGGTTGTGAGTGATTGCATGTGGGTGCGAGTGGTAACAAGTGGGTGTAAGTGTAGGCAAGTGGCTGCGAGTGGTTCCAAGTGGTTTTGAGTGGTTGCGCGTGGATGTGAGTGGTTGCAAGTGGTTGCGAGTGGTTACGAGTGGTTTTGTGTGGTTGCTAGTGGCTGCGAGTGGTTGCGAGTAGTTGCAAGTGGTTGCGAATTGTTGCGAATAGCTGCGAGTGATTGCGAGTGGTTGGGAGTGGTGTTGAGTGGCTGCGAGTGGATGCGAGTGTTTGCGAGTGGTTGGGAGTGGTTGCGAGTGGTTGCGAGTGGTTGTGTGTGGTTCTGAGTAGTTTTGAGTGGTTGAGAGTGATTGCCTGTGATTCCAAGTGGTTGCGAGTGGTTGCCAATAGTTCTGAGTGGTTGCAAGTGGTTGCAAGTGGCTGTGAGTGGCTCCAAGAGGTTGCGAGTTGTTGCAAGTGGTTGCGAGTGGTTGCCAATGGTTGCGAATGGTTACGAGTGGTTGCGAGTGGTTGCGAGTGGTTGCAAGTAGTTGCGAGTGGTTGCAAGTGGTCGCAAGTGCTTGCGAGTGGTTGTGACTGGTTGCGAGTAGTTGCGGCTGGTTGCGAGTGGTTGCGAGTGGTTGCGAGTGGTGGTGAGTGGTTGTGAGTAATTGCAAGTGGTTGCAAGTGGTTGCAAGTGGGTTTGAGTGGTTGCAAGTGGCTGCGAGTGGTTCAAAGTTGTTGCAAGTGATTGCGAGTGGTTGCGCGTGGTTGCGAGTGGTTGCAAATGGTTGCGAGTGGTTACGAGTGATTTTGTGTGGTTGCTATTGGTTGCAAGTGGTTGCGAGTGGTTGCATGTGGTTGCGAGTGGTTGCGAATGGTTGCCATTGATTGCGAGTGGTTGGGAGTGGTTACGAGTGGATGCGAGCGGTTGCCAGTGGTTGCAAGTGGTTGCGAATGGTTGCGAGTGGTTGCGATTGGTTGCAAGTGGTTGCGAGTGGTTGTGAGTGGTTTTGAGTGGTTGCCAGTGGTTGAGAGTGATTTCCAGTGATTGCAAGTGGTTGTGAGTGGTTGCCAATGGTTGCAAGTGGTTGCAAATGGTTGCAAGTGGCTGCGAGTGGTTGCAAGTGGTTACGAGTGGTTGCGAGTTGTTGCAAGTGGTTGCGAGTGGCTGCGAGTGGTTGCGAGTAGTTGTAAGTGGTGGTGAGTGGTTTTGAGTGGTTGCAAGTGGTTGCGAGGAGTTGTAAGTGGTTGCGAGTGGTTGCGAGTGGTTGTGAGTGGTTGTGAGCGGTTGCGAGTGATTGCAAATGGTTGTGAGTGGTTGCGCATGGTTACGATTGGCTGCAAGCGGTTGAGAGTGGTTGCAAGTGGTTGTGGGTGGTTGCGAGTAGTTGCGAGTGGTTGCAATTGCTTGCAAGTGGTTGTGAGGGCTGGGAGTGGTTGTGAGTGGTTGCAAATGGTTGGGAGTGGTTGCAAGTGGATGCGAGTGGTTGCAAGTGGTTGTGAGTGGTTGCAAGTAATTGCTAGTGGTTGCAATTTGTTTTGAGTGGTTGCGAAAGGTTGGGAGTGGTTACGAGTGGTTACGAGTGGTTGCGAGTGGTTACGAGTTGCTGCGAGTGATTGCGAGTGGTTGCGAGTGGTTGCAAGTGGTTTTGAGTGGGTGCAAGTGGTTGTGACTGGTTGCGAGTGGTTGAGAGTGGTTGCGAGTGGTTAGGAGTTGTTGCGAGTAGTTGTGAGTGGTTGCGAGTGGTTGCGAGTGCTAGTAAGTGGTTACGAGTGGTTCTGAGTGGTTGCAAGTAGTTGCAAATGATTGCGAGTGGTTATGCATGGTTGCGAGTGGTTGCAAGTGGTTGCAAGTGGTTGCGAGTGGGTGCAAGCAGTTGCAAGTGGTTCCGAGTGGTTGCAAGTGGTTGTGAGTGGTTACGAGTGGTTGCGAGTGGCTACAAGTGGTTGCGAGTGGTTGCGAGTCATCGCAAGTGGTTGCGAGTGTTTGCAACTGATTGAGAGTGGCTGCAAGTGGTTACGAGTGGTTCTGAGTGGTTGCGAGTAGTTGCGAATGGTTGCGAGTGGTTACGCATGGTTGTGAGTGGTAGCAAGTGGTTGCAAGTGGTTGCGAGTGGGTGTAAGCGGTTGCAAGTGGTTCCGAGTGGTTGCGAGTGGTTGTGAGTGGTAACGAGTGGTTGCGAGTCGTTGCGAGTGCTTGCGAGTGGTTGCAAGTGGTTGCAAGTGGTTGCGAGTGGTGGTGAGTGGTAGTAACTGGTTGCAATTGGTTGAGAGTGGTTGCAAGTGGTTTCGAGTCGTTTTAAGTGGTTATAGTTGGTTGCGAGTGGTTACGAGTGGTTACCAGTGGTTGTAAGTGGTTGCGAGTGGTTCTGAGTGGTTGCGAGTGGTTCGAAGTGGTTGCAAGTGGTTGTGAGTGGTTGCAAATGGTTGCGAGTGGTTGAGAGTGGTTACGATTGGTTGTGAGTGCCTGCAAGTGGTTGCAAGTGGGTGTGAGTGCTTTTGAGTGGTTTGGAGTGGTTGTGAGTGCTTGCAGGTGGTTGTGAGAGGTTGTGAGTGGTGCGAGTGCTTGCATGTAGTTGTGAGTGGTTTTGAGAGGTTGTGAGTGGTTGCAAGTGGTTGTGAGTTGTTGCAAGTTGTTGTGAGTGGTTGACAGTGGTTGCGAGTGGTTGTGAGTGGTTGCGAGTAATTACAAGCAGTTGCGAGTGGTTGCGAGTGGTTGCAAGTGGTTGGGAGTGGTTGCGTGTGGTTACAATTGGTTGCGAGGGGTTAGGAGTGGGTGCGACTGGTTGTGAGTGGTTGCAAATGGTTGCGAGTGGTTGTGAGTAGTTGCGAGTCGTTGGTAGTGGTTGCAAGTGTTTAGGACTGGTTGCGAGTGGTTACGAGTGGTTGCAAGAGGTTCGGAGTGGTTGCGAGTGGTTGCGAGTGGTTGCAAGTGGTTTCAAGTGGTTGCAAGGGGGTGTGATTGGTTGCGAGTGGTTATGAGTGGTTGCGAGTGGTTAGGAGTGGTAGTGAGTGGCTGTGAGTGGTTGCAGGTGGTTGCGAGTGGTTGCAAGTGGTTGCAAGTGGTTCCATGTTGTTGCGAATGGTTGCGAGTGGTTACACATGGTTGCAAGTGCTTGCAAGTCGTTGCAAGTGGATGCGAGTGGTTGCAAGTGGTTTCAAGTGGTTGCAAGTGGTTGCAATTGGTTGCAAGTGGTTACGAGTGGTTTCGGGTGGCTACGAGTGGCTGCGAGTGGTTTGAAGTGGTTGCAAGTGGTTGCGAGTGGTTGCAAATGATTGGGAGTGGTTGCAAGTGATTGCAAGTGGTTGGGAGTGGTAGCGAGTAGTTGTGAATGGTTTCCAGTGGTTGCGAGTGGTTGTTAGTGGTTGCAAGTGGTTACAAGTGCTTGGGAGTCATTTTGAGTGGTTGCGAGTGGTTGCGAGTTGTGTGCGAGTGGTCGCGAGTGGTTTTGAGTGGTTGCAAGTGGTTGCGAGTGGGAGCAAGTGGTTGCGAGGGGCTGGGAGTGGTTGCGAGTGTTAGCAAGTGGTTGCGAGTGGCTGCGAGTGGTTGGGAGTGGTTGGGAGTGGTTGTGAGTGGTTGCTAGTGGTTGTGAGTGGTTGCAAGTGGCCGCAAGTGGTTGCGAGTGGTTGCGAGTGGTCGCGAGTGGTTACGAGTAGTTACGAGTGGTTGCGAGTTGTTGCGATTGGTTGCATGTGGTTGTGAGTGGTTGCTAGTGGTTGCGAGTGGCTAGAAGTGGTTGCAAGAGGTTGAAAGTGGTTGCAAGTGGTTGTGAGTGGTTGTGAGTGGTTACGGCTGGTTGCGAGTGGTTGCGAGTGGCTAGAAGTGGTTGCAAGAGGTTGAAAGTGGTTGCAAGTGGTTGTGAGTGGTTGCGAGTGCTTGCGAGTGGTTATGAGTGGTTGTGAGTGGTTGCGGCTGGTTGCGAGTGGTTGCGAGTGGCTAGAAGTGGTTGCAAGAGGTTGAAAGTGGTTGCAAGTGGTTGTGAGTGGTTGCGAGTGCTTGCGAGTGGTTATGAGTGGTTGTGAGTGGTTGCGGCTGGTTGCGAGTGGTTGCGAGTGGCTAGAAGTGGTTGCAAGAGGTTGAAAGTGGTTGCAAGTGGTTGTGAGTGGTTGCGAGTGCTTGCGAGTGGTTATGAGTGGTTGTGAGTGGTTGCGGCTGGTTGCGAGTGGTTGCGAGTGGCTAGAAGTGGTTGCAAGAGGTTGAAAGTGGTTGCAAGTGGTTGTGAGTGGTTGCGAGTGCTTGCGAGTGGTTATGAGTGGTTGTGAGTGGTTGCGGCTGGTTGCGAGTGGTTGCGAGTGGCTAGAAGTGGTTGCAAGAGGTTGAAAGTGGTTGCAAGTGGTTGTGAGTGGTTGCGAGTGCTTGCGAGTGGTTATGAGTGGTTGTGAGTGGTTGCGGCTGGTTGCGAGTGGTTGCGAGTGGCTAGAAGTGGTTGCAAGAGGTTGAAAGTGGTTGCAAGTGGTTGTGAGTGGTTGCGAGTGCTTGCGAGTGGTTATGAGTGGTTGTGAGTGGTTGCGGCTGGTTGCGAGTGGTTGCGAGTGGCTAGAAGTGGTTGCAAGAGGTTGAAAGTGGTTGCAAGTGGTTGTGAGTGGTTGCGAGTGCTTGCGAGTGGTTATGAGTGGTTGTGAGTGGTTGCGGCTGGTTGCGAGTGGTTGCGAGTGGCTAGAAGTGGTTGCAAGAGGTTGAAAGTGGTTGCAAGTGGTTGTGAGTGGTTGCGAGTGCTTGCGAGTGGTTATGAGTGGTTGTGAGTGGTTGCGGCTGGTTGCGAGTGGTTGCGAGTGGCTAGAAGTGGTTGCAAGAGGTTGAAAGTGGTTGCAAGTGGTTGTGAGTGGTTGCGAGTGCTTGCGAGTGGTTATGAGTGGTTGTGAGTGGTTGCGGCTGGTTGCGAGTGGTTGCGAGTGGCTAGAAGTGGTTGCAAGAGGTTGAAAGTGGTTGCAAGTGGTTGTGAGTGGTTGCGAGTGCTTGCGAGTGGTTATGAGTGGTTGTGAGTGGTTGCGGCTGGTTGCGAGTGGTTGCGAGTGGCTAGAAGTGGTTGCAAGAGGTTGAAAGTGGTTGCAAGTGGTTGTGAGTGGTTGCGAGTGCTTGCGAGTGGTTATGAGTGGTTGTGAGTGGTTGCGGCTGGTTGCGAGTGGTTGCGAGTGGCTAGAAGTGGTTGCAAGAGGTTGAAAGTGGTTGCAAGTGGTTGTGAGTGGTTGCGAGTGCTTGCGAGTGGTTATGAGTGGTTGTGAGTGGTTGCGGCTGGTTGCGAGTGGTTGCGAGTGGCTAGAAGTGGTTGCAAGAGGTTGAAAGTGGTTGCAAGTGGTTGTGAGTGGTTGCGAGTGCTTGCGAGTGGTTATGAGTGGTTGTGAGTGGTTGCGGCTGGTTGCGAGTGGTTGCGAGTGGCTAGAAGTGGTTGCAAGAGGTTGAAAGTGGTTGCAAGTGGTTGTGAGTGGTTGCGAGTGCTTGCGAGTGGTTATGAGTGGTTGTGAGTGGTTGCGGCTGGTTGCGAGTGGTTGCGAGTGGCTAGAAGTGGTTGCAAGAGGTTGAAAGTGGTTGCAAGTGGTTGTGAGTGGTTGCGAGTGCTTGCGAGTGGTTATGAGTGGTTGTGAGTGGTTGCGGCTGGTTGCGAGTGGTTGCGAGTGGCTAGAAGTGGTTGCAAGAGGTTGAAAGTGGTTGCAAGTGGTTGTGAGTGGTTGCGAGTGCTTGCGAGTGGTTATGAGTGGTTGTGAGTGGTTGCGGCTGGTTGCGAGTGGTTGCGAGTGGCTAGAAGTGGTTGCAAGAGGTTGAAAGTGGTTGCAAGTGGTTGTGAGTGGTTGCGAGTGCTTGCGAGTGGTTATGAGTGGTTGTGAGTGGTTGCGGCTGGTTGCGAGTGGTTGCGAGTGGCTAGAAGTGGTTGCAAGAGGTTGAAAGTGGTTGCAAGTGGTTGTGAGTGGTTGCGAGTGCTTGCGAGTGGTTATGAGTGGTTGTGAGTGGTTGCGGCTGGTTGCGAGTGGTTGCGAGTGGCTAGAAGTGGTTGCAAGAGGTTGAAAGTGGTTGCAAGTGGTTGTGAGTGGTTGCGAGTGCTTGCGAGTGGTTATGAGTGGTTGTGAGTGGTTGCGGCTGGTTGCGAGTGGTTGCGAGTGGCTAGAAGTGGTTGCAAGAGGTTGAAAGTGGTTGCAAGTGGTTGTGAGTGGTTGCGAGTGCTTGCGAGTGGTTATGAGTGGTTGTGAGTGGTTGCGGCTGGTTGCGAGTGGTTGCGAGTGGCTAGAAGTGGTTGCAAGAGGTTGAAAGTGGTTGCAAGTGGTTGTGAGTGGTTGCGAGTGCTTGCGAGTGGTTATGAGTGGTTGTGAGTGGTTGCGGCTGGTTGCGAGTGGTTGCGAGTGGCTAGAAGTGGTTGCAAGAGGTTGAAAGTGGTTGCAAGTGGTTGTGAGTGGTTGCGAGTGCTTGCGAGTGGTTATGAGTGGTTGTGAGTGGTTGCGGCTGGTTGCGAGTGGTTGCGAGTGGCTAGAAGTGGTTGCAAGAGGTTGAAAGTGGTTGCAAGTGGTTGTGAGTGGTTGCGAGTGCTTGCGAGTGGTTATGAGTGGTTGTGAGTGGTTGCGGCTGGTTGCGAGTGGTTGCGAGTGGCTAGAAGTGGTTGCAAGAGGTTGAAAGTGGTTGCAAGTGGTTGTGAGTGGTTGCGAGTGCTTGCAAGTGGTTGTGAGTGGTTGCGAGTGGTTGCGAGTAGTTGCAAGTGGTTTAGAGTGGTTGTGAGTGGTTTCAAGTGGTTGAGAGTGGTTGTGAGTGGTTGTGAATGGTTGCGCGTGGTTGCGTGTGTCTGCGAGTGGTTACGAGTGATTGTGACTGGTTGCGAGTGGTTGTGAGTGGTTGCAAATGGCTGCGAATGATTGCAAGTGGTTGCAAGTGGTTGCGTGTGGTTGTGAGTGGTTGCGCACTAGTTGCATTCTACTTGCATCCTGCTTACGTTCGTCCTAGTTGCACCCTAGTTGCATCCTAGTTGCGCCCTAGTTGTGCCTCATTTGGACACTATATATGCACTAGATGCACCCTAGTTGCGTCCTTGTTGCACTCTACTTGTGCCCTACTTGCACCCAACTTGCGCCCCAGTTGCACCCTAGTTGCGCCCGTGTTGCGCTTCAATTGGGAACAAGCTACGCCCTGGTTTATGCCCTAGTTGTACCCTGGTCGCGCCCTAGTTGCACCCTACTTGCATCCTATTTGCACCTTACTTGTTCCATACGAGCGCCCTAGTTGCGCCCTCGTTGCACCCTAGTTGCGCCCTACTTACGCCCTACTTGCACCCTCCTCGTGCTTTAGTTGCACCCTAGTTGTACCCTAGTCGCGCCCTACTTGTACCTTACTTGTGCCCTACTTGCACCCTATTTGAGCCTTAGTTGCACCATAGTTTTGCCCTAGGTGTAAATTGCATCCTACTTGTACCCTAGTTGCATCCTAGTTGCACCCTACTTGTGCCCTAGTTGCACCTCAGTTAGGTACTAGCTACGTCCTAGTTGCGTCCTAGTTGCGCCCTAGTTACATCCTGATTGTGCCCTACCTTCGCCTTAGTTGCACCCTACTTGCGCCCTACTTGTGTCCTACTTGCACCCTAGTTGCACCGTAGTTACGTCTTAGTAGGGCACTAGCTACGTCCCAGTTGCGCCCAAGTTGTGCACTAGTTGCACCCTTGTTGCATCCTAGTTGCACCCTGCTCGCCCCTAGTTGTGCCCTAGTTGCAACCTAGTTGCGTCCTACTTGTAACCTACTAACACCATAGTTGTGTCCTAGTTACGCCCTAGTTTTACCCTACTTGCACCCTACTTGCGCCCAAGTTGCGCCTTACATGCACCCTAGTTGTATCCTAGTTGTGTCCTAGTTGCATCCTAGTTGCGCCCTAGTTGTTCCCTAGTTGTGCCCTGCTTTCGTCCGAGCAGCACCTCAGTCGTGCACTNTGGTTGCGAGTGGTTGCGAGTGGTTGCGAGTGGTTGCAAGTGGTTGTGAGCGGTTGGAAGTGGTTGCGAGTGGTTGGGAGTGGTTGCGGGTGGTTGGGAGTGATTGCGAGTGGTTGCAAGTGGTTGCGAGTGGTTGCGAGTGGTTGCGAGTGATTGCAAATTCTTGCGAGTGGTTGCAAGTGGTTGCAAGTGGCTGCAAGTAAGGCTGCACACCGATACGGAACCGCGGTTCTGAGAATGGAACCGGAACCGCGGTTCCGGTTCTAGCTCCGAACCGGAACCGCGGTTCTGGTCTCGGAACCGCGGTTCCATGAGGAACCGCGGTTCTGGTCACGGTTCTACTGAACTTCCCCTTGTACGCAAGGAAAATGAAGGATGATCAGCTGCCACTATCATGTTCTTTTTCCAAAAAGAGAAGGGAAAAGCTCTTCAACACTCCTCTGTTGTACTATGGTATGTGAATGCTGTGCTCACATGGCCACCAAAAGGTGCCACATTAGCAAATAAAGCACAAACAATCCCCCCTTCCCACTCATTATCCCCTCCATAGACCTGGGTTCAGGAACCGCGGTTCCAATACGGTTCCAGAATCTTGGATCCGGAACCGCGGTTTTGGTTCCATAACCGGAACTGCGGTTCCAGAACCGCGGTTCCTTGAACCTGTGTGCACCCTTAGCTGCAAGTGGTTGAGAGTGGTTACAAGTGGGTGGGAGTGGTTGTGAGTGGTTACGAGTGGTTGCGAGTGGTTGCGAGTGGTTGCGAGTGGCTGCGAGTGGTTGTGAGTGGTTGCAAGTTGTTGCGAGTGGTTGTGAATAGTTGTGAGAAGTCGCGAGTGGTAGCAAGTGGTTGCAAGTGGTTGCGAGTGGTTGCAAGTGGTTTCGAGTGGTTGCGAGTGGTTGCGAGTGGTTGCAAGTGGTTTCGAGTGGTTGCGAGTGGTTGCGAGTGGTTGCGATTGGTTGCAAATGGTTGTGAGAGGTTGCGAGTGGTTGCAAGTGGTTGCGAGTGATTGCGACTGGTTGCAAGTGGTTGCGAGGGATTGTGTGTGGTTTTGTGTGGTTGCGAGTGACTGCAATTGGTTGCGAGTGGTTGCCAGTGGTGGTGAGGGGTTACGAGTGGTTGCGATTGGTTGCGAGTAGTTGCAAGTAGTTGCCAGTGGTTGCGAGTGGTTGCGAGTGGTTGCAAGTGGTTGCAAGTGGTTGTGAGTGGTTGCGGGTGACTGGGAGTGGTTGAGAGTGGTTACGAGTGGTTGGGAGTGGATACTAGTGGTTGCGAGCGGTTGCGAGTGGCTGTGACTAGTTGCGAGTGGTTGCGAGTGGTTGCGAGTGGTTGTGAGTGGTTGCAAGTGATTGCAAGTGGATGCAAGTGGTTGCGATTGGTTACGAGTGGTTGCACGTAGCTGTGAGTGGTTGCGAGTGGTTACGAGTGGTTGTGAGTGGTTGCAAGTGGTTGCGA
>SZWC01002096.1:93003-103847 GCA_023375785.1 Penium margaritaceum | reverse complement strand
GTTGCAACCTAGTTGCGTCCTACTTGTAACCTACTAACACCATAGTTGTGTCCTAGTTACGCCCTAGTTTTACCCTACTTGGACCCTACTTGCGCCCGAGTTGCGCCTTACATGCACCCTAGTTGTGTCCTAGTTGTGTCCTAGTTGCATCCTAGTTGCGCCCTAGTTGTTCCCTAGTTGTGCCCTGCTTTCGTCCGAGCAGCACCTCAGTCGTGCACTAGCTACGCCCTAGTTGCGCCCTAGTTGCATCCTAGTTGCGCCATAGATATGTCGTACTTGCACCCTAGTTGCGCCCTTCTTGCACCCTACTTGCACCCTACTTGCAATTTAGTTGCGTCCTAGGTGGCCTGAGTTGGGCACTAGTTACGCCCTAGTTGTACCCTATTTGCATCCTAGGTGCGCCAAACTTGTGCCCTACTTGCATCCAAGTTGCGCCCTAGTTACACCCACAGTTGCACCCTTCGTGTGCCCTACTTGCACCCTAATTGTGCCCTTGTTGCGCCCTAGTTTCACCCTACTTGTGCCCTACTTATGCCCTAGTTGCGACATAGTTGTGCCCTAGTTGCACCAAAGTTGCAACCTACTTGCGCCCTACTTGTGCCATGGTTGCACCCTAGTTATATCTCAGTTGGACACTAGTTGCGCCCTAGTTGTGCCCTAGTTGTGCCCTAGTTGTGCCATAATTGTGCCCTACTTGCGCCCTTCTTGTGCCATACTTGCACCCTAGTTGCGCCCTAGGAACGCCTCAATTGGACACAAAATACACCCTAGTTGTGCCCTAGTTGTACCCTAGTTGCACCCTAGTTGCACCCTAGTTGCATCATACTCGCAGCATACTTGCGCCCTACTTGCGCCCTAATTGCGCCCTCCTTGCGCCCTATTTAAGCCCTTTTTGAGCCCTAGGTGCGCCCTTGTTGCGCTCTACTTGTACCCTACTTGCACCGTAGTTGCACCCTACTACGCCCTAGTTGTGTCCTAGTTGCGCCTTAGTTGCGCCTTAGTTGGACACTAGCTACGTCCTGGTTGCGCCCTAGTTGTACTACTTGTGCACTAGTTGCACCCTACTTGCGTCCTACATGCGTCATACCTTCACCCTATTTGTGCCCTAGTTGCGCCCTAGTTGAACCCTAGTTGTGCCTTAGTTGCATCCCACTTGCGACTAAGTTGCGCCCCAGCTGCGCCTCAGTTGGGCTCTAACTACGCCCTAGTTGCGCCCTAGTTGCACCCTTGTTGCCCCATACATGTGCCCTACTTGCGCCCTAGTTGCCCCCTAGTTGCACCCTAGTTGAACCCTATGCACGCCCTACTTGCATCCTAATTGTGCCCTTCTTGCGCCCTACTTGCGTCCTAGTTGCACCCTAGGTACAACCTAGTTGCGCCCCACTTGCGCCCTACTTGCACCCTAGTCGAGCCTGAGTTGCGCCCTAATTACGCCCTACTTGCGTCCTACTTGCGCCCTGGTTCCACCCTCGTTGCGCCCTACTTGTGTCCTAATTGCACCCAAGCTGTACCTCAATTGGGCACTAGCTATGCCCTAGTTGCGCCCTAGTTGCATCCTAGTTGCACCCTAGTTGCGTCCTACTTGCGCCCTAGTTGCGCCCTAGTTGCGTCCTACTTGTACCCTTCTTGTGCCCGACTTGCGCCCTAGTTGTTCCCTAGTTGTGCGTCAATCGGGAACTAGCTACACCTAGTTGTGCCCTAGTTGCACCCTTCTTGCGCCCTACGTGTGCCCTAGTTGCACCCTGGTTGCACCCTATTTGTGCCCTACTTGTCCTCTACTTGCGCCGTAGTTGCGCCCTAGTTGCATCATTCTTGCGCCCTACTTGCGCCCTATTTGCGACCTAGTTGCACCCTAGTTGCGCCCTACTTGCGCCCTAGTTGCGCCCTAGTTGCGTCCTACTTGTACCCTTCTTGTGCCCGACTTGCGCCCTAGTTGTTCCCTAGTTGTGCGTCAATCGGGAACTAGCTACACCTAGTTGTGCCCTAGTTGCACCCTAGTTGCGTCCTACTTGCGCCCTAGTTGCGCCCTAGTTGCGTCCTACTTGTACCCTTCTTGTGCCCGACTTGCGCCCTAGTTGTTCCCTAGTTGTGCGTCAATCGGGAACTAGCTACACCTAGTTGTGCCCTAGTTGCACCCTAGTTGCGTCCTACTTGCGCCCTAGTTGCGCCCTAGTTGCGTCCTACTTGTACCCTTCTTGTGCCCGACTTGCGCCCTAGTTGTTCCCTAGTTGTGCGTCAATCGGGAACTAGCTACACCTAGTTGTGCCCTAGTTGCACCCTAGTTGCGTCCTACTTGCGCCCTAGTTGCGTCCTAGTTACACATCAGTTGGACACTAGCTACGTCTTTGTTGCGCCCTAATAGCACCCTAGTTATCCCCTGATTGCGCCCTAGTTGTACCCTACTTGCGCCCTACTTGCGCCCTAGTTGCGCCTTACTTGCAACCTACTTGTGCCCCACTTGCGCCCTAGTTGTGTCCTAGTTACCCCCTAGTTGCGCCCTAGATGTGCCCTAGTTGTGCCCTAGTTGCGCCCTAGTTGTGCCCTAGTTGTGCCCTAGTTGCGCCCTACTTTTGTCCTAGTTGTGCCATACTTACGCCTCCATTACGCCCCAGCTGCGCCTCTGTTGGGCACTAGCCACGCCCTAGTTACGCCCTAGTTGCACCCTAGTTGCACTCTACATACGTCGTACGTGCGCCCTATTTGCACCCTTCTTGCGCCCTACTTGCACCCTACTTGCACTTTAGTTGCGTCCTGGTTGCGCCTGAGTTGGGCACTAGTTAAGCCCCAGTTGCGCCCTAGTTGCGCCCTAGGTGCACCCAACTTGCGCCCTACTTGCCCCCTAGTTGCGCCCTAGTTGCACCCATAGTTGCACCCTTCATGCGCCTTACTTGCACCCTAGTTGTGCCCTTGTTACGCCCTAGTTTCACCCTACTTGCGTCCTACTTATGCCCTCGTTGCGAGCTAGTTGCGCCCTATATGCACCCTAGTTGCACCCTACTTGTGCACTACTTGTGCCGTGGTTGCACCCTAGTTACACCTGAATTGGACACTAGCTACGCCCTAGTCGTGCCCTAGTTGCGCCCTAGTTGCGCCCTAATTGTGCCCTACTTGTGCCCTACTTTCACCCTGGTTGTGTCCTAGTTGCGCCCTAGTTACGCCTCAGTTGGGTACAAGCTACGCCCTAGTTGTGCCCTAGTTGCACCCTATTTACGCCCAATTATACCCTAGTTGTGCCCTACGTACGTCCTCATTGTGCCCTAGTTGCGTCCTAGGTGCGCCTTAGTTGCGTCCTTCTTGCACCCTACTTGCGTCCTCCTTGCGCCCTAGTTGCACCCTAGTTGCACCCTTGTTACATCCTACTTGCACCCTACTTGCGTCCTAGTTGCGCCCTAGTTCCGTCCTAGTTGCACCCTAATAGCGCCCTAGTTGTGTCCTACTTACACTCTAGTTACGCCCTAGTTGCACCCTAATTCCGCCCTAGTTGCGCCTTAGTTGGGTACTAGCTAAGCCCTAGTTACGTCCAAGTTGCGCCCTAGTTGCATCCTACATGCGCACTACTTGTGCCCTAGTTGCTCCTCAGTTGGACACTAGCTATGCCCTAGCTGTCCCTAGTTGCACCCTAGTTGCGCCCTAGTTGCGTGCTACTTATGCCCTAGCTGCGCCCTTGTTATGCCCTGGTTACAACTCAGTTGGGTACTAGCTAAGCCCTAGTCGGGTCCTAGTTACGCCCTAGTTGCGCCCTAGTTCTGCCCTAGCTGCGCCTTTGTTGCGCCCTGCTAACGCCCTACTTATGCCCTAGTTTCACCCTAGTTCCGCCCTAGCTGCGCCCTGGTTACATCTCAGTTGGGCACTAGCTATGCCCTAGTTGCGCCGTACTTGCGCCCAAGTTGC
Organism: Penium margaritaceum; assembly: GCA_023375785.1. NCBI lineage: Eukaryota > Viridiplantae > Streptophyta > Zygnematophyceae > Desmidiales > Peniaceae > Penium > Penium margaritaceum. Next base: position 99,956 of record SZWC01002096.1, on the reverse strand, counting down.
ACCCTAGTTGCACCCTACTTGCACCCAACTTGCAACCTAGTTACGTCCTAGTTGCGTCCTAGTTGCAGCCTAGATCCGCCTCAGTTGGACACTAGCTACACCCTAGTTGCGCCATAGTTGTGTCCTCGTTGCGCCCTAGTTGCGCCTTACTTGCTTCCTAGCTATGCCTCTAGTTGTCCCCCAAGTTGCGCCTCTGTTGGAAACCAGCTACGGTTTAGTTGCGTCATAGTTGCGCCCTAGTTGTGCCCTAGTTGTACCCTTGTTGTGTCCTTACAGTGCCATAGTTGCGACCTACTTGCGCCCTACTTGTGCCCTAATTGCACCCTCCTTGCGTCCTAGTTATACCCTAGTTACGCCCTTCATTTGCTCTAGTTGAACCCTAACTACGTCCTACTTACACCCTACTTGCGCCCTAGTTGCACCCTAATTGCGTCCTAGGTACGCTTCATATGGACACGAGCTACGCCCTACGTGGGTTCTAGTTGCACCCTAGGTTTGCTCTTGTTGCTCCCAAGTTGCGCCCTACTTGCACCCTACTTGTGCCCTAGTTGCCCCCTAGTTGCGCCTTACGTGTGCCCTACTTGCGCCCTAGTTGCACCCTAGTTCTATCCTAGTTACTTCCAAGCTTCGCCCTAATTGTGCCCTACTCGTACCCTAGTTACACCTAGTTGTGTCCTAGTTGTGCCCTAGTTGCACCCTAGTTGCGTCCTAATTGCACCCTAGGTACACCTCAATTGGGCACAAAAGACACCCCAGTTGTGCCCTAGTTGTACCCTAGTTACACACTAGTTGCACCCTAGTTGCATCATACTTGCAGCCTACTTGCGCCCTACTTGTGCCCTAATTGTAACCTCATTGTGCCCTATTTGAGCCCTAGTTGCGCCCTTGTTGCGCGCTACTTGCACCCTACTTGCACCCTAGTTACACCCTAGTTGCGCCTTAGTTGCGCCTCAGTTGGACACTAGCTACGTGCTGGTTGCGCCCTAGTTGCGCCCTACTTAAGTCCTTCTTGCGCCTTACGTGTACACTAGTTGCACCCTACTTGCGTCCTACATGCGTCATACCTTCACCCTAGTTGTGCCCTAGTTGCGCCCTAGTTGCACCCTAGTTGTCCCTTAGTTGCATCCCACTTGCGACTAAGTTGCACCCCAGCTGCGGCTCAGTTGGGTCAAACTACGCCCTAGTTGCGCCCTAGTTGCACCCTTGTTGCCCCCTACATGTGCCCTACTTTCGCCCTAGTTGCGCACTTCTTGCGCCCTACTTGCACCCTACTTGTGCCCTAGTTGCGTCCTAGTTGCGCCTCAGTTAGGCACTAGTTACGCCCTAGTTGCGCCCTACTTGCACCCTACTTGTGCCCTAGTTGCGTCCTAGTTGCGCCTCAGTTAGGCACTAGTTACGCCCTAGTTGCGCCCTAGTTGCACCCTAGTTGCACCCTATGTGTGTCCTACTTGCGTCCTAATTGTGCCCTACTTGCGTCCTACTTGCGCCCTAGTTGCACCCTAGGTACAACCTAGTTGCGCCCCACTTGTGCCATACTTGCGCCATAATTGAACCCTAGTCGAGCCCTAGTTGCGCCCTAGTTACGCCCTACTTGCGTCCTACTTGCCCCCTGGTTCCACCCTAGTTGCGCCCTATTTGTACCCTAGTTGCACCCTAGATGTGCCTCAATTGGGCACTAGCTATGCCCTAGTTGTGCCCTAGTTGCATCCTAGTTACACCCTAGTTGCGTCCTACTTGCGCCCTACTTGCGCCCTAGTTGCATCCTACTTACACCCTTCTCGTGCCCGACTTGCGCCCTAGTTGCGCCCTAGTTGTGCCTCAACCGGGAACTAGCTTCACCTAGTTGTGCCCTAGTTGCACCCTTCTTGCGCCCTACGTGTGCCCTAGTTGTACCCTGGTTGCACCCTATTTGTGCCCTACTTGTACTCTACTTGCGCCCTAGTTGCGCCCTAGTTGCACCCTACTTGCGCCCTACTTGCACCCTATTTGCGACCTAGTTGCACCCTAGTTGCGCCCTACTTAAACCATATTTGAGCCCTACTTGTGCCCTAGTTGTGTCCTACTTGCACCCGACTTGCGCCCTAATTGCGCCCTGGTTGCGCCTTAGTGTGGCACTAGCTACGCCCTAGTTGCGCTCTAGTTGTGCCCCAGTTGCAAACTAGTTGCGCCCTACTCGTGCCCTACTTGTTCCCTAGTTGCGTCCTAGTTGCACCCTATTTGCATCCTACATGCGCCCTACTTACGCCCTAGTTACGACCTAGTTGCGTCCTTCTTGTGCCTTACTTGTGCCCTGTTTTCACCCTACTTGCGTCCTACTTGCGTCTGACTTGTACCCTAGTTGCACCATGGTTGCGCCCTAGTTGTGCCTTAGTTGGGCACTAGCTCCATCCTATTTGCGCCCTAGTTACGCCCTAGTTGTGCACTAGTTGCGCCCTACTTGCGCCCTACTTGCCCCCTAGTTGAGCCCTAGTTGCACCCATATGTTCACCCTACATGCGCCCTACTTGCACCCTAGTTGTGTCCTAGGTACGCCCTAGTTGCACCCTACTGACGCCCTACTTACACCCTAGTTGCGACCTAGTTACACCCTAGTTGCACCCTAGCTGCACCCTACTTGCGTCCTACTTGCGCCCTAGTTGCGTCCGAGTTACACCTCAGTTGGGCACTAGCTACGCATTTGTTACGCCCTAATTGCACCCTAGTTGTCCCCTAATTGCGCCCTAGTTGTACCCTACTTGCGCCCTAGTTGCGTCCGAGTTACACCTCAGTTGGGCACTAGCTACGCATTTGTTACGCCCTAATTGCACCCTAGTTGTCCCCTAATTGCGCCCTAGTTGTACCCTACTTGCGCCCTAGTTGCGCCCTAGTTGCGCCCTAGTTGCGCCCTAGTTGCGGCTTACTTCCAACCTACTTGCGCCCTAATTGCGCCCTAGTTGTGTCCTAGTTGCGCCCTAGTTGCGCCCTACTTGTGCCCTAGTTGTGCCCTACTTTCGTCCTAGTTGTTCCCTACTTGCGCCTTTATTGCGCCCGAGCTGCGCCTATGTTGGACACTAGCCACGCCCTAGTTACGCCCTAGTTGCACCCTAGTTGCATCCTATATATGTCGTACTTGCGCCCTAGTTGCACCCTTCTTCCGCCTTACTTGCACCCTACTTGCACTTTAGTTGCGTCCTAGTTGCGCCTGAGGTGGGCACTAGTTACGCCCTAGTTGCGCCCTAGTTGCGCCCTAGGTGCACCCAACTTGCGTCCTACTTGCCCCCTAGTTGCGTCCTAGTTGTACCCATAGTTGCATCCTTCATGCGCCCTACTTGCACCCTAGTTGTGCCCTTGTTACGCCCTAGTTTCACCATACTTGAGCCCTACTTATGCCCTAGTTGCGACCTAGTTGCTCCCTAGATGCACCCTAGCTGCACCCTACTTACGCCCTAGTTGTACCGTGGTTGCACCCTAGTTACGCCTCAATTGGACATCAGATACGCCCTAGTTGCGCCCTAGTTGCGCCCTAGTTGCACCCTAATTGCGCCCTACTTGTGCCCTACTTTCACCCTACTTGTGTCCTAGGTGCGCCCTAGTTGCACCTCAGCTGGGCACAGGCTACGCCCTAGTTGTGCCCTAGTTGCACCCTAGTTGCGCCCAATTATACCCTAGTTGCGCCCTACTTGCGTCCTCATTGTGCCCTGGTTGCATCCTGGGTGCGCCCTAGTTGCGTTCTTCTTGCGCCCAACTTGCGTCCTTCTTGCGCCCTAGTTGCACCCTAGTTGCACACTTGTTACATCCTGCTTGTACCCTACTTTAGTCCTAGTTGCGCCCTAGTTCCGTCCTAGTTGTACCTTAATAGCGCCCTAGTTGTGTCCTACTTACACCCTAGTTACGCCCTAGTTGCACCCTAATTGCACCCTAGTTCCACATTAGTTGGGTACTAGCTACACCCTAGTTACGTCCAAGTTGCGCGCTAGTTGCATCCTACATGCGCACTACTTGTGCCCTAGTTGCTCCTCAGTTGGACACTAGCTATGCCTTAGTTGCGCCCTAGGCGCACCCTAGTTGCGCCCTAGTTGCGTGCTACTTACGCCCTAGTTGCGCCCTTGTTGCGCCCTAGTTACAACTCAGTTGGGTACTAGCTAAGCCATAGCTGCGTCCTAGTTGCGCCCTAGTTGTACCCTAGTTTCGCCCTAGTTGCGCCCTTGTTGCGCCCTAGTTACAACTCAGTTGGGTACTAGCTAAGCCATAGCTGCGTCCTAGTTGCGCCCTAGTTGTACCCTAGTTTCGCCCTAGTTGCGCCCTTGTTGCGCCCTACTAACGCCATTCTTACGCCCTAGTTGCACCCTAGTTCCGCCCTAGTTGCGCCCTAGTTGCATCTCAGTTGGGCACTAGCTATGCCCTAGTTGCGCCCTACTTGCGTCCTAGTTGCACCCTACTTGCGTCCTACTTGCGCCCTCCTTGCGTCCTAGTTACACCCTAGTTGCGTCCTAGTTGCACCCTAGATCCGCCTCAGTTGGACACTAGCTATGCCCTAGTTGCGCCATAGTTGTGTCCTAGTTGCGCCCTAGTTGCGCCCTACTTGCTTCCTAGCTATGCCTCTAGTTGTCCCCCAAGATGCGCCTCTGTTGGACACCAGCTACGGCCTAGTTGCATCCTAGTTGCACCCTAGTTGCGCTCTAGTTGTACCCTAGTTGTGTCCTAGCAGTGCCATAGTTGCGCCCTACTTGCGCCCTACTTGCGCCCTACTTGCGCCCTACTTGCGCCCTACTTGCGCCCTACTTGCGCCCTACTTGCGCCCTACTTGCGCCCTACTTGCGCCCTACTTGCGCCCTACTTGCGCCCTACTTGCGCCCTACTTGCGCCCTACTTGCGCCCTACTTGCGCCCTACTTGCGCCCTACTTGCGCCCTACTTGCGCCCTACTTGCGCCCTACTTGCGCCCTACTTGCGCCCTACTTGCGCCCTACTTGCGCCCTACTTGCGCCCTACTTGCGCCCTACTTGCGCCCTACTTGCGCCCTACTTGCGCCCTACTTGCGCCCTACTTGCGCCCTACTTGCGCCCTACTTGCGCCCTACTTGCGCCCTACTTGCGCCCTACTTGCGCCCTACTTGCGCCCTACTTGCGCCCTACTTGCGCCCTACTTGCGCCCTACTTGCGCCCTACTTGCGCCCTACTTGCGCCCTACTTGCGCCCTACTTGCGCCCTACTTGCGCCCTACTTGCGCCCTACTTGCGCCCTACTTGCGCCCTACTTGCGCCCTACTTGCGCCCTACTTGCGCCCTACTTGCGCCCTACTTGCGCCCTACTTGCGCCCTACTTGCGCCCTACTTGCGCCCTACTTGCGCCCTACTTGCGCCCTACTTGCGCCCTACTTGCGCCCTACTTGCGCCCTACTTGCGCCCTACTTGCGCCCTACTTGCGCCCTACTTGCGCCCTACTTGCGCCCTACTTGCGCCCTACTTGCGCCCTACTTGCGCCCTACTTGCGCCCTACTTGCGCCCTACTTGCGCCCTACTTGCGCCCTACTTGCGCCCTACTTGCGCCCTACTTGCGCCCTACTTGCGCCCTACTTGCGCCCTACTTGCGCCCTACTTGCGCCCTACTTGCGCCCTACTTGCGCCCTACTTGCGCCCTACTTGCGCCCTACTTGCGCCCTACTTGCGCCCTACTTGCGCCCTACTTGCGCCCTACTTGCGCCCTACTTGCGCCCTACTTGCGCCCTACTTGCGCCCTACTTGTGCCCTAATTGCACCCTCGTTGCGCCCTAGTGGTGCCCCAGTTACGCCCTATGTTTGCTTTAGTTGCACCCTAACTACGTCCTACTTACACCCTACTTGCGCCCTAGTTGCACTCTAATCGCGTCCTAGGTGCGCTTCAGTTGGACACCAGCTACGCCCTACGTATGTTCTAGTTGCATCCTTGCCGTGTCCTTGTTGCTCCCAAGTTGCGCCCTACTTGCACCCTACTTGTGCCCTAGTTGCACCCTAGTTGCGCCTTACTTGTGCCCTACTTGCGCCTTAGTTGCACCCTGGTTGTACCCTAGTTACTTCCAGGTTTCGCCTTAGTTGTGCCCTACTTGTACCCTAGTTGTGCCTAGTTGCGTCCTAGTTGTACCCTAGTTACACCCTAGTTGCGTCCTAATTGCGCCCTAGGTATGCGTCAATTGGGCACAAAATATGCCCTAGTTGTGCCCTAGTTGCACCCTAGTTGTACCCTAGTTGCACCCTAGTTGCATCATACTTGCACCCTACTTGCGCCCTACTTGCGCCCTAATTGCGCCCTCCTTGCACCCTATTTGAACCCTTTTTGAGCCCTAGTTGCACCCTTGTTGCGCTCTACTTGCACCCTACTTGCACCCTAGTTGCACCCTAGTTGCGCCCTAGTTGTGTCCTAGTTGCGCCTTAGTTGCGCCTTAGTTGGACACTAGCTACGTCCTGGTTGCACCCTAGTTGCACCCTACTTAAGTCCTTCTTGAGCCCTACTTGTGCACTAGTTGCACCCTACTTGCATCCTACATGCATCATACCTTCACCCTAGTTGTGCCCTAGATGCGCCCAAGTTCCACCCTAGTTATGCTGTATTTGCATCCCACTTGCGACTAAGTTGCGCCCCAGCTTCGCCTCAGTTGGGCTCTATCTACGCCCTAGTTGCGCCCTAGTTGCATCCTTGTTGCCCCCTATATGTGCCCTACTTGCGCCCTAGTTGCGCCCTTCTTGTGCCCTACTTGCACCCTACTTGTGCCCTAGTTGCGTCCTAGTTGCGCCTCAGTTAGGCACTAGGTACGCCCTAGTTGCGCCCTAGTTGCACCCTAGTTGCTCCCTATGTGGGCCCTACTTGCGTCCTAATTGTGCCGTACTTGCGCCCTACTTGCGCCCTAGTTGCACGCTAGGTACAACCTAGTTGCGCCCCACTTGTTCGCTACTTGCGACATACTTGCACCCTAGATGAGCCCTAGTTGCACCCTAGTTAC
>SZWC01002096.1:61707-72920 GCA_023375785.1 Penium margaritaceum | reverse complement strand
GTGGGCTGATCCATGTTGACTTCGACTTCCGACTTTTGGGGTTAAAGTCTAAGTCGGAGAGTCGGTCAATGTCGACTTAAGGTCGACTTAGATATTGGTAGTGGAATATAGATCGTGAGTTGCTGGTTCCAACGCAATTTGAATCGCTAAATTCCGTTAAGATTTGAGGAAGTTATGACTGTTCAATCTGGGGATGTGCATAAACACCTCGTTCTACTACATTTTCTCTACAAATGGCTTCCCGTGACATCATATACATGCTACATATGCAATCAATTAAGTGTTGAAAGACACGCAACTGATATTTTTAAGCATAGTGTACTTGAGACATAGTACTTGGAACACCATAGTGAGCCTCCTAACCAGTTGGAGGAAAACCGACTTCCGACTTGGCTCATCACGAGCCGACTTCCGACTTTCGACTTCCGACTTGGCCATCGACTTCGACTTCCCAAAGTCAACATGGCCAGTAACGCTTTCATCTGCCAGCGAGTCTGGCGTCCCTCGCCGTCTGCAGAACCAGCCGACAAAATTTCGGCTTCTAGGAGGATACCTGGTACGCTCCCGCTTCCTTCACTCCGCAGCAATACACTTGACAGCTCCCTAGTTGTCGGAGGAATTTCGCGGCTGGTGTTGGCTGATGCTGATTGCCGTTTCCCTGCTGCTTCTTCTTGCAGTCCTTCTTGTGGTGCCCAGGCTTCCCACAGATCCAACAGTTCCCACCACGTGGCTTGCGCTGCTGCTGGCCTCCTTGCACTGCGTCAATCTCCATGGGGTCAGCTTGTTGGTGCTGTGCTTGACGCTGAAATTTCTCTTGCTTCTCACAAAAACCCCCTTGATGGTAGCGTAGCGCGTTCACGTGCTCAGCAGTGGCTACCATCGCGTGGAACTCCGTGATTCCACTAAGTGCCAGCGTCCGTTGAATTTCTGCCTTCAAGCCGTCATGGTATTTGTCTGCCATCTCCGGCTCGCTCATGTCGTCAATCTTTGAGCACAACGCCAAGAAACGGCGTGTGTACTCGTGCACCGAGCCGATCTGCTTCAGTTGCTTCAGCTTGTTGCGCGCGACCATGGAGGCGTTCACGATATCAAATTGATCTCTGATGGCTTGCTCAAACTGTTCCCATGTCGTCGGCACGCGAGCTTCAGCTTGCCCCGCGCCTGCCTGCCACAACACAGCATGTTGCACAGCTGCGTTCCCACCTCCACCTCGAGTGGCCAGCATATTCAGCTACCTCTACCGCTTAAATGCTCCTCCGCGTAGCAGTGTCACCGTGAATGACACACGCACAGCATCGTCCTCTGGAGGGTGACCCAAAGTCCCAAAGTAGCTGTTCATTGTAAACAACCAGGTCTGAACGCTCGCTCCCTTGACAGAGGGATTGAACGCTTCCGGAGCCTTTGGCTTTGGTCTCGACGGACTCCTTGATTGGGTCGTCCCAACCTGTCCAGCGTTAGTCCCGTCCCGCAGGTCAGCCATCTGCCAATTGAGCCGCTCGTTCTCCAGCTTGAGGGCTCCCAGCTACTCTATGATCTGCTGCAGGGCTTGCTCCATGGCTCTAGATAGATGTTAGCCACTGGAGATCCTTTGGAAGCGTTTCGGCAGCAATCGAAAAATTTTCCGGCAGTAATTCGGCAATCCGGGACGAAAATCCGACGTCTTCGAAGTGCGTGGGAGTCACCTGTCGTCTCCCGCGCACGCACGGTAGGCCGTGTGGACGCTCTCAAAATGTTTAAAAGTTTTCAAGAGGTTGGCTCGTGCGTTGGCTTCAAAGTCTGGTCCAACAATCTCCCTCTCAATTAGCCTTAACGTTGTCCGACGTAGTCCGTGCCTTTGCTCGTTAACATTTCGCAAACTCCGACAGCGCTTCCGCCCAACGCGTGGCTCTGGCTCTGCTACCAGATGTGCGAGGGGGTGCTCTCTGGAGATTTAGCCTTGGTGTGTGGAGAGCACAGTCGCAGCGGAAAGATAGACTTGCAGATTTTAGGAAGCCAGAGCAGGAAAACACATGTTAACTAGATTGAACTGAGTACAGGGTATTCATACTGTCTGGCCTCAGCCTACTGCTTTCCTAGCTTGCTACAACAAACTACTTGCACCTAAACTCGGTGCTCTGCTTGCACCTGAACCTGGTGCTCTACTTGCACCTAATGCCTGGTGCAAGAAGTCCCCGGCCGTCAATCGTCGAGATTGACGGTCGATCTTGTCTCTTGGCAAGCCGCCTCGTTGCTCCCGTATGCCTCTCGGCGGTGGATGCGGTCGCCTTTTTGGACACGCCACCGGAAAACTGCGACCGTCGCATGGTCGCATTCACCGGTTTTACTACTACCGTTGACCGCATCCGTTGCCGGGGCCGTCCGTCGAAACGACCCCTCGGCGGGTAGCGTCACCATTATGCTACCCGTCGAGAGGGGGGAAGCCACCCCGCGTGGCGTGTTTGGAACGCCGCATGGGGGTTCACGCAAAACAGCCCCCTAGCACCGGCGTGACCACCACGTCGGCGCTCGCTCACGCGCTCACTCGCTCACTCCTCCTCCTCGCTGCTGCGAGCCGTCGGGGTCAAGCCAGACCTCTTGGCATATTTCCGAAAAATGGAAAATGCCCTGAGTGTCCCCAAATCATGGGTGAGGCCCGGAGTATGCAAGAAAAAAGAGGGCATCTTGTTACAGGCATGGTGTGGCTACCATGCACAATGACCGAGCAAACTATGCCTATGTGCTGCCTTTGACCAAAGAAATGCGCTGTGTGTTGTGAACTTTGACAACTCATAATACAAGTCACAACTTGTCAGAGGGGGGAAAATAGTTTGGGAACACCAGGTATCAACTAACAAGCAAAGGGACCTTCAATGAGTAGTGGCATGGTGTGGTTACCATGTACAATGACGAACCAACGTAGTTATGTGTCACTGACCATGACCAAAGAATGTCACTATGTGTGGTCAACTTGGACAACTCATAACACGAGTCACAAATGGTCAGAGGGGGAAACAATGATTTGTGGACACTAGTGACCAATTCAAAAGTACAAAGGCCTTCAATATGTAGTGGCACAGTGTGGCTACCATGCATAGTGACCAACCAAAGTGTGCATATGTCACTGACCATGACCAAATAAATACACTTCATGTGCTCAACGTTGAAAACTCACAACGAGAGTCACAGGTAGTCAGAGGGGGTAACAATGGTTTGAGAACACTGGCTATCAACTAGAAAGCACAAAGACCTTCAGTAGGTAGTGATACGGCATGGCAACCATGTACAGTGACAAACCAAAGTAGGCATATGCCACTAACCATGACCAAATTAATGGCACAGTGTGTGGTCAACGTTGATAACTCATAACACGAGTCACAAATGGTCAGAGGGGGAAACAATGGGTCGGGAACGCTAGTTATCAGCTAGCAAGTACAAAGACCCCAAACAAGTAGTGGCACGGTGTGGCGTGCATGCACTGCGACCAACCAACGGATGCATACGTCACTGACTATGACCAAAGAAATCCACTATGTGTGGTCAACATTGACAGCTCATAACACGAGTCACAAATGGTTACAGGGAGAGAGAATGGTTTTGGAACCCTATATATTGGCTAGAAAGGACAAAGAACTTAAATACGTTGTGGCACGGTGTGGCTACTATGTACACCAAACAACCAAACCAGGCATATGTCACTAACCATGACCAAATAACTTCGGTATGGGTGGTCAAGATTCACAACCCATAACACGAGGCACAAATGGTCAGAGGGAGAAACAATGGTTTTGGAATATTAGTTCTTAAGTAGTAAGTACAATGACCTTCAATAGGTAATAGCACGGTGTGGCTACAGTGCACAATGACCGACCAAAGTGGGCATATGTACTGCCGTTGACCAAATAAATATGTAGTGTGTGGTCAACGTTGACAACTTGTAATACAAGTCACAAATGGTCGGAAGGGGAAACAATGGTTTGGGAACACCGGGCATCAACTTGCATGCACAAGGACCTTCAATAAGTAGAGCCACAGAGTGGATACCATGTAAAATGACCAACCAAAGTAGGCATGTGTCACTGACCATGACCAAACAATGTCACTATGTGTGGTCAACTTTGACAACTCATAACACGAGTCACAAATGGTCAGAAGGGGAAACAATGGTTTCTTAATAGTAGTTATCGATTAGCAAGTACAAAGACATTCAATATGTAGTGGCACGGTCTGGCTACCATGCACAGGGACCAACCAAAGTATGTATGTCACTCACTATGACCAAAGAATTTCACTTCCTGTGGTCAACGTTGACAGCTCACAACAATAGTCCCTTATAGTCAGAGGGGTAACAATGGTTTGGGAACACAGGATATCAATTAGAAAGCACAAAGACAGTTAGTATGTAGTGACACGGCGTGGCAACCATGTACAGTAAAAAACCAAAGTAGGCACATGCCACTGACCATGACCAAAACAATGTCACATTGTGTGGTCAACGTTGAAAACTCATAACACGAGTCACAAATGGCAAGAGGGGGAAACAATGGGGTGGGAACATTAGTTATTAGCTAGCAAGTACAAATACCTTCAACAAGTAGTGGCACGGTGTTGCTAGCCTGCACAGTGAGCAACCAAAGGATGCATATCTCACTGACTATGACCAAAGAAGTCCAGTATGTGTGGTCAACATTGACAACTCATAACACGAGTCACAAATGGTCAAAGGGAAAGACACTGGTTTGGGAACCCGATGTATTTACTAGAAAGGACAAATAACTTCAATACGTAGTGGCATGGTGTGGCTACTATGCACACCGAACAACCAAGCTAGGCATATGTCACTGACCATGACCAAAGAATTTCAGTATGGGTGGTCAACGTTCACAACCCATAACACGAGTCACGAGTGGTCAGAGGGGGAAATAATGGTTTTGGAATATTCATTTTCAACCGGCAAATACAACGACCTTGAATACATAGTAGCACGGTGTGGCTACCATGCACAATGACGGACCAAAGTAGGCATATGTACTGCCTTTGACCAAAGAAATCCGCTGTGTGTGGTCAATGTTGACAACTCATAATACGATTCACAAATGGTCATAGTGGGAAACAATGGATTGGGAACACCAGGTATCAACTATCAAGCAGAGAGGCCGTCAATAAGTAGTGGCACGGTGTGGCTGCAATGTACAATGACCAATCAAAATAGGCATGTGTCACTGACCATGTCCAAAGAATGTCACTATGTGTGGTCCACTTTGACAACTCGTAACACGAGTCACAAATAGTAAGATGGGGAAACAATGGTTTGTGAATACTACTTATCGACTAGCAAGTACAAAGACCTTCAATATATAGTGGCACAATGTGGCTACCATGCACAGTGACCAACCAAAGTATGCATATGTCACTGACCATGACCAAAGAAGTTAACTTCATGTGGTCAACGCTGACAACTCACAACAAGAGTCACAGATGGTCAGAGGCAGTAACAATGGTTCGGGAACACTTGCTAGCAACTAAAAAGCACAAAGCTCTTGAGTACGTAGTGACACAGCGTGGCAACCATGTAAAGTGACTAACCAAAGTAGGCATATGCCACTAACCATGACCAAAATGATTTCAGAGTGTGTAGTCAACATTGAGAACTCATAACACGAGTCACAAATGGTCAGAGGGGGAAACAATGGGTTGGGAACACCAGTTGTTAACTAGCAAGCACAGACATCTTCAATAAGTAGTGGCACGATGTGGCTACCATGTACAATGAAAAACCAAAGTAGGCATGTGTCACTGACCGTGACCAAAGAATGTCACTATGTGTGGTCAACGTTGACAACTCATAACAGGAGTCACAACTGGTCAGAGGGAGAAACAATGGTTTGTGAATACTAGTTATCAATGAGCAAGTAAGAACACCTTCAATATGTAGTGGCACAGTGTGGCTACCATGCACAGTGACCAACCAAGGTATGTATATGTCACTGACCATGACGAAATATTTTCACTTCATGTGGTCAACGCTGACAACTCACAAGAGTCACAGTGAGTCAGAGGGGGTAACAATGTGTTCGGAACACTGGCTGTCATTTATAAAGCACAAAGACCTTCAGTACGTAGTGACAGGGCGTGGCAACCATGTACAGTGTCAAACCAAAGTAGGCATATGCCACTGACCATGACCAAAAGAATTTCACAGTGTGTGGTCAACGTTGGAAACTCATCAGACGAGTCACAGATGGTCACAGTGGGAAACAATGGGTTGGGAACACTAGTTATTAACTAGAAAGTACAAATACATTCAACAAGTAGTGGCACGGAGTGGCTAGCGTGCATAGTGACCAACCAAAGGATGCATATGTCACGGACTATGACCAGATAAATCCACTAAGTGTGGTCAACATGGACAGCCAAGAACATGAGTCAAAAATGGTTAGAGGGATAGACAATGGTTTTTTCCCAACAAGGGTTGGTCTTTGTGCTTTCTAGTTGGTAGCCAGTGTTCCCAAACCATTGCTAACCCCTCTGACTATCTGTGACTCTTGTTGTGAGTTGTCAATCTTTACCACATGTAGTGACCTTCTTTGGTCCTTGTCAGTGACATATGCCTACTTTGGTTGATCATCATGCATGGTATCCACACTGTTCCACAACTTATTGAAGGTCCTAGTGCTTCCTAGTTGATACTTGGTGTTCCTAGCCATTGTTTCCCCCCTCTGACCATTTGTGACTTGTATTATGAGTTGTCAACATTGACCACACATAGCAGATTTCTTTCATCAAAGGCTGTACATATGCCTACTTTGGTCGGTCGTTGTGCATGGTAGCCACACCGTGCTACTATTGATTGAAAGTCATTGTAATTGCTGGTTGAGAACTGATGTCCTCAGACCATTGTTTCCCCCTGTGACCCTTTGTGACTCGTGTTATGGTTGGTTAACGTTGACCAGCAATATTGAAATTCCTTGGTCATGGCCAGTGACATACGCATAGTTTGGTTGTTTGGTCTGCATAGTAGCCACACCGTGCCACTATGTATTGAAGCAGTTTGTCCTTTCTAGTCAATACACAGGGTTCCAAAGCCATTGTCTCTCCCTCTGACCATCTGTGACTTGTGTTATTGGATGTCAAAGTTGACCACACATAGTGGACTTCTTCGGTCATAGTCAGTGACGTATGCATCCTTTGGTTGGTCACTGTAAGTGCTAGCCACACCGTGCCACCACTTTTTTAATGTCTTTGTACTTGCTAGTTGACAACTAGTTTTCCCAACCCATTGTATCCCTCTCTAACTATTGTTGACTCGTGTTAGGAGTTTTCAACGTTCACCACACACTGTGAAATTCTTTTGGTCATGATCGGTGGCATATGCCTACTTTGGTTGGTCATTGTACGTGGTTACCACGCCGTGTCACTACGCATTGAAGGCCTTTGTGCTTTCAATTTGATAGCTAGTCTTCCAAAACCATTATTAATCCCTCTGACTCGTGTGACTCGTGTTCTGAGTTTTCAACATTGACCGCATGAAGTGAAATGCTCTGGTCATGGTAAGTGACATATGGATACGTTGGTTGGTCACTGTGCCTAGTAGCCACACAGTGCCAATACATATTGAAGGAATTTGTACTTGCTAGTCAATAAATAGTATTCACAAACCATTATCTTCCATTCTGACCATTTGTGACAAGTGTTATGAGTTGTCAGACTCTACCATACATAGTGACATTGTTTGGCCATGGCCAGTGACATAAGCTTGCTTTCGTTCGTCATCGTGCATGGTATCCATCCAGTGCCACAACTTATTGAAGGTCCTTGTGCGTGCTTGTTGATACCTAGTATTCCAAAACCATTGTTTCCCCCTCTGACTATTTGTATGATGAGATGTCAACATTGACCACACACAGCGGATTTCTTTGGTCAAAGGCAGTACATATGCCTACTTCGGTCAGTCATTGTGCTTGGTAGCCGCACTGTGCTACTTCTAATCGAAGGTGGTTGTACTTGCTAGTTGAGAACTGCTATTCCCAGACCATTGTTTCCCCCTCTAACCGTCTGTGATTCGTGTTATGGTTCGTGAACGTTGACCACCCACATTGAAATTCGTTCGTCATGGTCAGTAACATATGACTAGTTTGTTTGTTTGGTCTGCATAGTAGCCACAGCGTGCCACTACGCATTGAAGTTATTTGTCCTTTCTAGTCAATACATATGGTTCCCTAACAATGGTCTCTCCATCTGACTACTTGTGACTCGTGTTATGAGTTGTCAATGTCGACCACATATAGTGGACGTTTTCGGTCATAGTCAGTGACGTATGCATCCTTTGGTTGGTCACAGTGCACGCTAGCCACACCGTGCCACTACTTGTTGAAGTTCTTTGTACTTGCTAGATGATAACTGTTCTCCCAGCCCATAGTTCCCCCCTCTGACCATTTGTGACTCGTATTACAAGTTTTCATCGTTGACCACATACTGTGAAACTCTTTTGGTCATGGTTAGTGACATATGCCTTCTTTGGTTTGTCACTGTACATGGTTCGCACACGGTGTCACTATGTATTGAAGGTCTATGTGCTCTCTACTTTATAGCTAGTCTTCGCAAACCATTGTTACCCCCTCTATCTATTTGTGACTTATGTTGTGAGTTATCAACATTGACCACATGAAGTGAAATTATTTGGTCTCGGTCAGTGACATATGCATACTTTGGTTGGTCAGTGTGCATTGTAGCCACACTGTGCCACTACATATTGAATGTATTTATACTTGCTAGTCGATAACTAGTGTTAAAAAACCATTATCTTCAACTATGACCATTTGTGCCTTGTGTTATGAGTTGTCAAAGTTTACCACACACAGTGACATTATGTGGTCATGGCTAGTGACATATGCCTTCTTTAGTTGGTCATCGTGCATGGTATCCACACCATGCCACAACTGATTGAAGGTCCGTGTGCTTCCTAGCTGATACCTGGTGTTCCCAAACCATTGTTCCCCCTCTGACCATTTGTGACTCGTGATTTGAGCTGTCAGCGTTGACCACACACAGCGGATTTCTTTCGTCAAAGACAATGCATATGCCTAGTTTGGTCGGTCATTGTCCATGTTAGCCACACTCTGCTGCTATTGATTGAAGGTCATTGTACTTGCTTCTTGAGAACTGATATTCCCCGACCATTGTTTCTCCTTGTCACCGTTTGTGACCGGTGTTGTGGTTGGTGAACAATAACTACCCATATTGAAATTATTTGGTCATGGTCAGTGACAAATGCCTAGTCTGGTTGTTTGGTGTGCATAGTAGCCACCCCGTGCCACTACGTATTGAAGTTCTTTGCCCTTTCTAGTCAATACATAGGGTTCCGAAACCATTGTATATCCCTCTGACCATTTCGGACTCGTGTTATGAGTTATCAGTGTTGACCACACATAGTGGACTTCTTCCATCGTAGTCAGTGTCGTATGCCTCCTCTGGCTGGTCACTGTGCACACTAGCCACACTGTGCTACTACTTGTTGAAGGTACTTGTGCTTTCTGGTTGAAAACTAGTGTTCCCCACCCATTGTTTTACTACCTGACCATGTGTGACTCGTGTTATGGGTGGTGAACGTTGACCACCCGTATTGAAATTCTTTTGTCATGGTGAGTGACACATGCCTAGTTTGGTTTGTCACTGTACATGGTTACCACGCCGTGTCACTATGTATTGAATGTCTTTGTGCTTTCTAGTTGATAGCTAGTCTTCCCAAAGCATTCTTACCCCCCTCCGACTATCTGTGACTCGTGTTGTGAGTTGTCAACGTTGACCAGATGAAGTGAAATTATTTGGTCATGGTCAGTAACACATGCATACTTTGGTTGGTCACTGTGCATGGTAGCCACATTGTGCCACTACATATTGAAGGTACTTGTACTTGCTAGTCAATAACTAGTATTCACAAACCATTTTCTTCCAATGCGACCATTTGTGACTCGTATTATGAGTTGTCAAAGTTTACCACACTTAGTGATATTCTTTGGTCATGGTCAGTGACATATGCCTACTTTGGTTGGTCACAGTGCATGGTTTACACACCATGCCACAAATTAATGAAGATCCTTGTGATTGCTAGTTGATACCTGGTGTTTCCAACCCATTGTTTCCCCCTCTGACTATTTGTGACTCGTATTATGCGTTGTCAACGTTGACCACACACTTCATATCTCTTTGGTAAAAGGCAGTACATATGCCTTCTTTGGTCGGTCATTGAGCATGGTAGCCACAACGTGCTACTACTGATTAAAAGCCGTTATACGTGCTAGTTGAGAAATGATATTTCCATACCCTTGTCTCTCCCTCTGACCATATGTGACTCGTGTTATGAGTTGTCAATGTTGACCACACATAGCGGACTTCTACGGTCATAGTCAGTGACGGATGCATCCTTTCGTTGGTCACTGTACATGGTAGCCACACGGTGCCACTACTTGTTGAAGGTCTTTGTACTTGCTAGTTCATAACTAGTGTTCCAAATCCATTGTATCCCCTATGACCATTTGTGACTCGTGTTATGAGTTTTCAATGTTGACTACACACTGTGAAACTCGTTTGGTCATGATTAGTGACATATGCCTACTTTGGTTTGTCACTGTACATGGTTAGCACGCTGGTCAATACGATAGGTATTCCTCCCAAACCACTGTTAACCCCCCTTTCTATCTGTGAATTGTGTTGTGAGTTGTCAACGTTGACCACATGAAGTGAAATTATTTGGTCATGGTCAATGACATGCATTCTTTGGTTGGTCACTATGCATTGTCGCCACACTGTGCTACTACGTATTCAAAGTATTTGTACTTGCTAGTCGACAAGTAGTATTTACAAAGTATTATTTTCCACAATGGCCATTTGTGACTCGAGTTATGAGTTGTCAAAGTTTACCACACATAGTGACATTCTTTGGTCATGTTCAGTGACATATGCCTACTTTGGTTGGTCATCGTGCATGGTATCCACACAATGCCACAATGTATTGAGGGTCCATGTGATTGGGAGTTGATACCTGGTGTTCCCAAACCATTGTTTCCCCCTCTGACCATTAGTAACTCGTATTATGAGTTGTCAACGTTGACCACACACAGCGGATTTCTTTGGTCAAATGCAGTACATATGCCTACCTTGGTTAGTCATTGTGCATGGTAGCCACACTGTGCTACTACTGATAAGAGGTTGTTGTACTTGCTAGTTGATAACCGATA
>SZWC01002096.1:42509-61018 GCA_023375785.1 Penium margaritaceum | reverse complement strand
GTTCTTTGTCCTTTCTATTCAATACATGGGGTTTCCAAACCATTGTCTCTCCCTCCGACCATTTGTGACTCGTGCTCTGCATGGTCAATGTTGACCACACATAGTTGACTTCTCCGGTCATGGTCAGTGACGTATGCATCCTTTGACTGGTCACTGTGCATTCTAGCCACACCATGCGACTACTTGCTGACGGTCTTTGTACTTGCTAGTTGATAACCAGTGTTCCCAACCCATTGTTTCCCCCTCTGCCCATTTGTGACTCGTTTTATGGGTTTTGAACGTTGACCACCTATATTGAAATTCTTTTGTCACGGTCCGTGACATATGCCTGTTGTGGTTTTTCACTGTACATGGTTACCACACCATATCCCTGCGTATTGAATGTCTTTAAGCTTTCAAGCTAATAGCTAGTCTTCTTAAACCGTTATTACTCCCTCTGACTATTTGTGACTCGTGTCCTGAGTTGTCAACATTGACAACATGAAACAAAGGTTTTTGGTCATGGTCAGTGACACATGCATACTTAGGTTTGTCAATGTGCACTGTACCCACAATGTGCCACTACATATTGAAGATATTTGCACTTGCCAGTCGAGAACTAGTATTCACAAACCATTATCTTCCACTCTGACCATTTGTGACTCTTGTGATGAGGTGTCAAAGTTTACCACACATACTGAAATTCCTTGGTCATGGTCAGTGATATATGCTTACTTTGGTTGGTCATCGCGCATGGTATCCACACCGTGCCACAACTTATTGAAGGTCCTTGTGCTTGCTGACTGATACATGGTGTTCCCAAACCATTGTTTCCCCCTCTGACCATTTGTGACCTACATAATGATTTGTCAACATTGACCACACACAGCAGATTTCTTTGGTCAGAGGCAGTACATATGCCTACATTTTTCGGTTATTGTGCATGGTAGCCACAACGTGCTACTCCTGATTGAAGGATGTTGTACTTGCTACTTGAGAACTGACATTCCCAGACCATTGTTCCCCCTCAGATGGTTTGTGACTCGTGTTATGGTTGGTGAACGTTTACCACCCATATTGAAATTCTTTGGCCATGATCAGTGACATATGCCTAGTTTGGTTGTTTGGTGTCCATAGTAGCCACACCATGCCAGAAAGCATTCAAGTTATTTGTCCTTTACATTCAAGACATGGGGTTCCCAAACCACTGTCTCTCCCTTTCACCATTTGTGACTCGTGTTATGTGTTGTCAATGTTGACCACACATAGTGGACTTCTTCGGTCATATTCAGTGACGTATGCATCTGCTGGTTGGTCACTGTGCACGCTAGCTACTCCGTGCCAGTACTTGTTGAAGGTCTTTGTACATGCTAGTTGATAACTAGTGTTCCTAACCCATTGTTTCCCCCCTCTGACCATTTGTGACTCGTGTTATGAGTTTTCAACGTTGACCACACACTGTGAAATTTGTTTTGGTCATGGTCAGTGAAATATGCCTACTTTGGTTTGTCGCTAAACATGGTTACCACGCCGTGTCACTACGTATTGAATTTCTTTATGGTTTCTAGTGAAAAGCTAGACTTCCTAACCGTTGTTACCCCCTCTCACTACCTGTGACTCGTGTTGTGAGTTGTCAGCATTGAGCACCTGAAGTGAAATTATTTGCTCATGGTCAGTGAAATATGCATAACTTGGCTGCTCACTGTGCATTGTAGCCACACTGTGCCACTACATATTAAAGGTATTTGTACTTGCTAGTGGATAACTAGTATTCACAAACCATTCTCTTCCACTCTAACCATTTGTGACTCGTGTTATGAGTTGTCAAAGTTTACCACACATAGTGACTTTTTTTGGTCATGGTCCGTGACATCCCCAGCTGTCCGTCCTACGCGGAAGTCATGTTCCGTGCTGAGGCGGCATTGACCCACGGCTGCTGTTGAGATACCAGCTGATGTTTGTATGACGTGGAGTACTCGTGGGACCCATGTTGCTCTCCATGCTATGCCATCTCAGGCGGCGGACGCATCACGGGTGATGAATGCTGCAAGAATGGTTTGGCCGCCATTGTTGGCTGCTGCTCGCCACTGCGTTGGTAGACCAATCCGCGGTAGACCTCACGTTCTCCACCATCGTAGTGTTGTTCCGATGATGTCGGGGGATCGGAAAACCATGGCAGTGCCGTGACCACAGCATCCTGCCCATGCGACTGGTACCGGGGTTGGCTGGATCCGCGACTGCCATGGCTGGAGATAGTCTCCACTTCGACCCGCTTGCCTAGAGCGTCCATGATACGATGCCAATGCAACTGCTCCAGCCATTCGTTCCCCCGACGCTGTTGACCGAGTGGATCGGAACCGGGTGAGGAGCTGACTGGGATATGGGACAGTACAGGAGAGGAGTCCTGGCCGCCTGCATTGGTGATGGCTTGGCACGGCAGGAAGCACCGGATTGATGATTGCTACTGTCGTCGCCTGAGGTCTTGATACACGAAGCTTGCTCCCGACATCAATGACTGATCTGAAAGTCACGTGCAGTTCCACTGAACAAAGAGCAAGGAACAGTCCACCCTCACCGTACCATGACACTGATACCCCCAAATTTTCCGCGCTCTATACTTTATCCACGCTGATCTGACTCCGCCCAATTCCGCGGAATATTTTCCCCACCACGCTTACTACCTAAGGCACGTGTACGGCTGGGTAGAAATACTAATACTAGGCAATTGGCAATCTGCGGACCACTTGTGTGGACCCTTGCGGGAGAACCTCGCCGGTGAATGACACTCCGCGGCCAACTTCTTGCCACACGCGAGCCCGCCACCTCATGGCCTCCAGCTCCTCCCCGCGGAACCTCGTTCCGCGGCCGTGGGCAAGCAAGGGCACCGCCGGCAGCTCACTTCACCCCATGTTTGGTTCTTCGCGCACTTTGGCCCATTGACCGTGGACAATACACAAGAGGAAGTGGAAGGCAAGGGAGCGGAAGGCTGAGAGTAATGATGAGGACGGGTAAACGTTTTTCATAACCAGGATCGGAGTACATGAACGCCGGAGTAATAATTAAGGACGCGATCTCTCCTGAGTCACACTTGTACAACTATTGCCTATGTCTTATCTACTGGGGACTCCGCAGAGCGCGTCTACGCACTGACGGTCTCATCCCTCTCATGGCACCCTCTCTCCTCCTACGTGGACTCCACGTGGTGCGGCTTTGCACTGTCGGTCTCGTCCACATACATATACAGCACATCATCTTCTACAGGTCCTCTTCTACATCCGTGGCTTGTGTACGTGGCTTTCGCATTCTTCCTTGAATCTTCGTCTTCTGCGGTGCGTCTCCAGGGGTTCTTCCATGATTAATGTTCCAGCTCTTCATGTTGATTCGTTGTTGCTCTCCTGATTGCTCCATCCATCCGCTGACCTTCGTGTGCATTTTCAGTGACTGCGCGTCTTTACAGCGGCTCAGTCCTTGTTCTCTTTGTGCCGCAGATGTCCCCGCCACTGCTTCCCGCCGTCCTCGTCTTCCACCACAAGCGTTTGAGATATGCGTAGGGAAGTTGCCGTAGGTGACGATGTCAACCTGTGGCAGATTCCCTACGGCTACTTATCTTTTCCACCCCTTGGATTCCGTGCCATCCTACGCACAACCGCGTCCGCGTGAGCCAACGTTCCTTTCGCGGCTCTCTGCTCGTCAAGGTACTGTCTCNATGTTCCAGCTCTTCATGTTGATTCGTTGTTGCTCCCCTGATTGCTCCATCCATCCGCTGACCTTCCTGTGCATTTTCAATGACTGCGCATCTGTACAGCGGCTCAGTCCTTGTTCTCTTTGTGCCGCAGATGTCCCCGCCACTGCTTCCCGCCGTCCTCGTCTTCCACCACAAGCGTTTGAGATATGCGTAGGGAAGTTGCCGTAGGTGACGATGTCAACCTGTGGCAGATTCCCTACGGCTACTTATCTTTTCCACCCCTTGGATTCCGTGCCATCCTACGCACAACCGCGTCCGCGTGAGCCAACGTTCCTTTCGCGGCTCTCCGCTCGTCAAGGTACTGTCTCCGCGGACCGGCCAGAGTGGAAGATAATGGTTTGTGAATACTAGTTATTCACTAGCAGGTACAAATACATTCAATATGTAGTGACACAGAGTGGCTACAATGCACACTGACCAACCACGGTATGCATATGTCACTGACCATGCCCAAAGAATTTCACTTCAGGCGGTCAACGTTGACAACTCACAACACGAGTCACAGATAGTTAGAGGATGTAACAATGGTTTGGGAACACTACCTATCAAGGAGAAGACACAAAGACCTTCAATACGTAGTGACACGGCGTGGTAACCACATACAGTGACAAACCAAACAACGCATATGTCACTAACCATGACCAAAAGAGTTTTACAGTGCCTGGTCAACGTTGAGAGCTCATAACACGAGTCACAAATGGTCAGGGGGGGAAACAATGGGTTTGGGACACTAGTTATCAACTAGAAATTACAAAGACATTCAACAAGCATTGGCACGGTGTGGCGAGCGTGCACAGTGACCAATCCAAGGATGAATACGTCACTGACTATGACCGAAGAGGTCCACGATGTGTAGCCAACATTGACAACTCATAACACGAGTCACAGATGGCAAGTGGGAGAGACAATGGTTTGAGAACCCTATGTATTGACTAGAAAGGACAAAGAACTTCAATACGTAGTGGCACGGTGTGGCTACTATGCACACCAAACAATCAAACTGGGCATATGTCACTGACCATTACCACATANCATAACACGAGTCACAGATGGCAAGTGGGAGAGACAATGGTTTGAGAACCCTATGTATTGACTAGAAAGGACAAAGAACTTCAATACGTAGTGGCACGATGTGGCTACTATGCACACCAAACAATCAAACTGGGCATATGTCACTGACCATTACCACATAATTTCAATATGGGTGGTCAATGCTCACCAACCATAACACGTGTCACAATCGGTCAGAGGGAGAAACAATGTTCTAGGAATATCAGTTCTCAGCTAGCAAGTACAGCGACATTCAGTCAGAAGTAGCAGAGGATGGCTACCATACACAATGACTGAACAAAGTAGGCATATGTACTGCCTTTGACCAAAAATGCCGCTGTGTGTGGTCAATGTTGACAACTCATTATACGAGTCACAAATGGTCAGAGGGGGGAACAATGGTTTGGGAACTCAAGGTATCAACTAGCAAGCACAAGGACCTGCAATTCGTCGTGGCATGGTGTGGACACCATGCATGATGACCAACCAAATTAGGCATATCTCACTGACCATGACCAAATCATGTCACTATGTGCGGTAGAATTTTACAACTCATAACACAAGTCATAAATGGTCAGAGTGGAAGATAATGGTTTGTGAATACTATTTATCCACTAGCAAGTACAAACACCTTCAATATGCAGGGGCACAGTGTGGCTACAATGCACAGCGACCAACCAAAGTATGCATATGTCGCTCACCATGACGAAAGCATTTCACTTCATATGGTCAATGTTGACAACTCACAACACGAGTCACAAATAGTCAGAATGGGGTAATAATGGTCTGGGAAGACTAGCTCTCAACTAAAAAGCACAAAACCATTCAATACGTAGCGACATGGTGTGGTAACCATGTACAGTGATAGACGAAACTATGCATGTGTCTCTAACCATGACCAATAGAATTTCACAATGTATGCTCAACGTTGAAAAGTCATAACACAAGTCACAAATGGTCAGAGGGGGAAACAATGGGTTGGGAACACTTGTTATCAACTAGCAAGTACAAAGACATTCAACAAGTAGTGGCATAGTGTGGTTAGCGTGCACAGTGACCAACCAAAGGATGCATACCTCAATGACTATGACCAAAGAAGTCAACTATGTATGGTGAACTTTGACAACTCTCAACACGATTCACAAATTGTCAAAGGGCGAGA
Organism: Penium margaritaceum; assembly: GCA_023375785.1. Classification (NCBI taxonomy): domain Eukaryota; kingdom Viridiplantae; phylum Streptophyta; class Zygnematophyceae; order Desmidiales; family Peniaceae; genus Penium; species Penium margaritaceum. Next base: position 55,082 of record SZWC01002096.1, on the reverse strand, counting down.
TGATCATTTAGGAACCCTGTGTATCGACTAGAAATGACAAAGTACTTCAATAGATAGAGGCAAGATGTGGCTACCATGCACACAAAACAACCAAGCTAGGCATGTGTCACTGCCCATGACCAAAGAATTTCAATATGGGTGTGATACCTCCAATTTTACCGCGCAATGTTCCCCTTCCGCGCTCTCTGGTTCCGCGCCGGGTCTGCTTCGCATTTGTGCCGTTCCATGGTTCCGCGGTGCACCTGCTCAGTGTTTCTCCTCTGCTCCTCCTGATCTTCCGCGGATTCCTCCCACCCTTCGGACTCCGCGCGTGGGTAGTGCTCCGCGGCTCACTCCTTGCCGGCACGAGAGTCTGCCACCTCGTGGCCTCTGACTCCTCTGCCCGCGGAACCCCGTTTTGTGGCCGTGCGCAAGGCCGTGACGTCGTCGGCAGCACCCTTCACCCTACTCGTGTTCCTTGGTGGTGATGGTTCCTAACGGAATCCTTGTTGGATCCAAGATCACAACAACTCGCAACCACCTGGATTGCCTCACAACCACTGGAAACCATTCGCAGCCACTCACAACCAATTGAAACCAATCGCAACCACTCACAGCCACTCGTGACCACTCGCAATCACTGGCAATCACTTGCAACCACTCACAACCACTCGCAACCACTTGCAACCACTTGCAACCACGCGCAACCACTCGCAACCACTTGCAACCACTCGCAACCACTCGCACCCACTTGCAACGACTCACAACCACTCACAACCACTGGCAACTACTCGCACTTGCAACCATTTGAAACCACTCGCAGCCACTTGCAGCCGCTCCGAACCACTCGCAATCAATGGGACCACTCGCAACGAATTGCGACCACTTGCAAGCACTTGCAAGCACTTGCAACCACTCGCAACCACTCGCAACCGCTCACAACCACTCACAACCACTCACAACCACTCGTAACCACTCACAACGACTTGCCATCTCTCGCAGCCACTCACAACCATACGCAACCATCGGCACACATTCGCAACCACTCGCAACCACACCAAACCACTCCCAACCTTTCACAACCACTTGCAACTACTTGCAACCAGTTGCAACCACTTGCAACCACTCGCAACCACTCACAACCACTCGCAACTATCGTGACTGATTGCGACCACTTGCAACCACTCGCAACCACTTGCAACCACTCTTAACCACTCGCAACCACTCACAACCAATCGCAACCACTCACAACCACTCACAACCACTCACAACCACTTACAACCACTCACTACAACTGGCAACCACTTGCATTCTCTTGCAACCACTTACAATCACTCACAACCACTCACAACCACTGGCAACCAATCCCTAAAACCACACGAAACCACTTGCAGCCACTTGCAACCACTCGCAACCACTCGCAATCAGTTGCACCACTCGCAACCAATCGCAACCACTTGCAACCACTCGCAACCACTCGTAACCACTCGCAACCACTCGCAACCAATTAAAACCACTTGCAACCACTCGCATGCACCTGCAATCACTCACAGCCACTCGCAACCACTCTCAACCGCTTGCCACCACTTGCAACCACTCGCAACCACCTGCAACCATACGCAACCTCTCGCACCCACTCACAACCACTCGCAGCCACACAAAACCACTCGCAACCTCTCACAACCCCTAGCAACCACTCCCAACCAGTCCCAACCACTAGCAACCACTCACAACCACTCGCAAGAACTCCCAAGCACTGGTGTCTGCTTGCAACCACTTGCAACCACTCGCAATCACTGGCAACCACTCGCAGCCACGCACAACCACTTACAACCACTCACAACCACTCGCAACCACTCGCAACCACTTGCCACCTCTTGCAACCACTCACAAGCATACGCAACCACTCGCACACACTCGCAACCAGTCGCAACCACACCAAACCAATCCAAACCTTTCACAGCCACTTGCAACCACTCCCGACCAGTCGCAACCACTTGCAGCCACTTGAACCACTCACAACCACTCGTAAGCACTCGTGACTATTTGCAACCGCTTGCATCCATTCGCAACCACTTGCAACCACTCGCAACCACTCGCAACAACTCGCAACCACTCCCAACCACTTCCAACCACTTGCAATCACTTGCAACCACTCGCAACCACTCACAACCACTCGCCATCACCTGCAACCACTCGCAACCACTCGCAACCACTCGCAACCACTCACAACTGATCACAAACACTCACCACCACTCACAACCACTCACAACCACTTACAGCCACTCACAACAACTCACAACCACTCGCAACCACTTGCAACCACTCGTAACCACTTGTAACCACTCACAACCACTCCCAGCCACTGGCAGCCAATCGCACTTGCAACCACTCGGAACTACTTGCAGCCACTTACAACCACTCGCAATCACTCGTAATCACTTTCACCACTCACAACCAATTGCAACCACTTGCAACCACTCGCAAGCACTTGCAACCACTCGCAACCACTTGTAACCACTCGCAACCACTTGCAACCACTCACAACCACCCGCAACCACTTGCACCCACTTGTTATCACTTGCAATCACCCGCAACCACTCGCAACCGCTTGCCACCACTCGCAACCACTCGCAACCATACGCAACCACTCGCACCCACTCGCAACCACTCGCAAGCATACAAAACCACTCCCAACCTCTCAAAACCGATTGCAACCACTCCCAACCACTCACAAGCACTCGCAACCACTCACAACCACTCGCAAGCACTCCCAAGGACTCGTGTCTACTTGCAACCACTTGCAACCACTCGCAACCACTTGCAACCACTCGCAACTGCTCGTCACCACTCGTAACCACTTGCAACCACTCACAACCACTCGCAACCACTCGCACCCACTTACAACCACTCACAAGCACTCACGCCCACTCGCAACCAGACGCAACCAGTCGCAACCACTCGCAATCACTTGCAACCACTCGCAGTGACTCGCAACCACTCGCAACCACTTGCAACCATTTGCAACCACCCGCAACAACGCACAACTACTTGCAACCACTCGCAACCACTCACGACCTCTTGCAACCACCCGCAACAACTCGGAACCACTCCCAACCACTCGTAACCACTCGCAACAACTCGCAACCACTCGTAACCACTTGCAACCACTCAAAACCAGTCGCAACCACTTGCAACCACTCACAACAACTTGCAACCACTCGCAACCACTCGCGACCACTCGCAACCACGCGCGACGACTCGCACCCACTCGCGACTACTCGCAGCCACTTGCGACCTCTCGCAACCACTCGCAACCACTAACAACCACTTGCAGCCACTCGCAACCACTCACAACCAGTTGCAACCACTCGCAACCACTCACAACCAGTCGCAACCACTGACAACCACTCGCAACCACCCACAACCACTCGCATTCATTCGCAACCACTCGCAATCACTTGCAACCACTCGCAACCACTCACAACCAGTCGCAACCACTGACAACCACTCGCAACCACCCACAACCACTCGCATTCATTCGCAACCACTCGCAATCACTTGCAACCACTCGCAACCACTCGCAACCACTTGCAACCACTCACAACCACTCCCAACAACTCGCAACCACTTGCAACCACTCATAACCATGCGCAACCACTCATAACTACTCACAACAACTCGCAACCACTTGCAACCACTCACAACCACTCACAACCACTCACAATCACTCACAACCATTTGCAACCACTCGCAACCACTCGTAATCACTTGTAACCACTCGTAACCACTGGCAACCACTTCCGGCAATTTGCAACCACTCGCACCCACTCGCAACCACACACAACCACTGGCAACCAGTTGCACCCACTTGCAACCACTCGCAATCACTCCCAACCACTTGCAACCACTAGCACCCACTCACAACCACTCGCAACCACTGGCAACCACTCGCACTTGCAACCACTCGGAACCACTCGCAATCACTTGCACCACTCACAACGATTCGCAACCACTTACAAACCCTCGCAAGCACTTGCAATCACTCGCAACCACCCCTAACCACTCGCAACCACTCGGAACCACTCACAACCACATGCAACCACTCGTAACAACTCGCAACCAATCACAACCACTCGCAACCACTCGTAACCGCTTGCCACCACTGGCAACCACTCGCATCCATACGCAACCACCTGCACCCACTCACAACCACTCGCCACCACACACACCCACTCCCAACCTCTCACAACCACTTGCAACCACTCCTAACCACTCGCAACCACTTACAATCCCTCGCAAGCACTTGCAATTACTCACAACCACTCCTAACCACTCGCAGCCACTCGGCACCACTCACAACTACACACAACCACTCGCAACAACTCACAACCAATCACAACCACTCACAACCACTCGCAACCGCTTGCCACCACTGGCAACCACTCGCAACCATACGCAACCACTTGCACCCACTCACAACCACTCGCAACCACACAAAACCTCTCCCAGTCTCTCACAACCACTTGCCACAACTCCCAACCACTCGCAACCACTCGCAACCACTCAGAACTACTCGCAACCACTCGGAAGCACTCGTGACTACTCGCGACCACTTGCAACCACTTGCAACCACTCGCAACCATTCGCAACATCTCGCAACCACTCGCAACCACTCGCAACCATTTGCAACCACTCGCAACCACTCGCAACCACTCGCAACTACTTACAACCACTCGCAAGCACTCACAACCACTTGCAACCACTTGCAAGCACTCGCAACCACTGGCAACCACTCCCAACCCCTTGCAACAACTGACAATCACTTGTAACCACTCGCAACCACTCGCGACCACTCGCAACCATTCGCAACCACTCGCAACCACTCGCAACTACTTACAACCACTCGCAAGCACTCGCAACCACTCGCAGCCACTCGGAACCACACGCAAGCACGCACAACCACTCGCAGCCACTCGCAACCACTCACAACCACTCGCAACTACTCGCAACCACTCACACCCATTTGCTACCACTCACAACCACATGCAACCATTGGAAACCACTCGCACCCACTCACAACCACTTACAGCCACTCGGAACCACTCGCAACCACTCGCAACCACTTACAACCACTCGCAAGCACTCACAACCACTTGCAACCACTTGCAAGCACTCGCAACCACTGGCAACCACTCCCAACCCCTTGCAACAACTGACAATCACTTGTAACCACTCGCAACCACTCGCGACCACTCGCAACCATTCGCAACCACTCGCAACCACTCGCAACTACTTACAACCACTCGCAAGCACTCGCAACCACTCGCAGCCACTCGGAACCACACGCAAGCACGCACAACCACTCGCAGCCACTCGCAACCACTCACAACCACTCGCAACTACTCGCAACCACTCACACCCATTTGCTACCACTCACAACCACATGCAACCATTGGAAACCACTCGCACCCACTCACAACCACTTACAGCCACTCGGAACCACTCGCAACCACTCGCAACCACTTACAACCACTCGCAAGCACTCACAACCACTTGCAACCACTTGCAAGCACTCGCAACCACTGGCAACCACTCCCAACCCCTTGCAACAACTGACAATCACTTGTAACCACTCGCAACCACTCGCGACCACTCGCAACCATTCGCAACCACTCGCAACCACTCGCAACTACTTACAACCACTCGCAAGCACTCGCAACCACTCGCAGCCACTCGGAACCACACGCAAGCACGCACAACCACTCGCAGCCACTCGCAACCACTCACAACCACTCGCAACTACTCGCAACCACTCACACCCATTTGCTACCACTCACAACCACATGCAACCATTGGAAACCACTCGCACCCACTCACAACCACTTACAGCCACTCGGAACCACTCGCAACCACTCGCAACCACTTACAACCACTCGCAAGCACTCACAACCACTTGCAACCACTTGCAAGCACTCGCAACCACTGGCAACCACTCCCAACCCCTTGCAACAACTGACAATCACTTGTAACCACTCGCAACCACTCGCGACCACTCGCAACCATTCGCAACCACTCGCAACCACTCGCAACTACTTACAACCACTCGCAAGCACTCGCAACCACTCGCAGCCACTCGGAACCACACGCAAGCACGCACAACCACTCGCAGCCACTCGCAACCACTCACAACCACTCGCAACTACTCGCAACCACTCACACCCATTTGCTACCACTCACAACCACATGCAACCATTGGAAACCACTCGCACCCACTCACAACCACTTACAGCCACTCGGAACCACTCGCAACCACTCGCAACCACTTACAACCACTCGCAACCACTCGCAACCACTCGCAACCATTCGCAACCACTCCCAACGACTCGCAGCCACTCGCAACCACTCACAACCACTCGCAACCGTTCGCAACCACTCGCAACCACCTCTAACCACTCGCAACCAGTTGCAACCACTCACAACCACTCGCAATCATTTGCAACCACTTGCACCCACTCGCAGCCACTCGCAACCACTCGCAGCCTCTCGCAACCACTCACAACCACTCGCAACTACTCGCAACCACTCACACCCATTTGCTACCACTCACAACCACATGCAACCATTGGAAACCAATCGCACCCACTCACAACCACTTACAGCCACTCGGAACCACTCGCAACAACTCGCAACCACTTGCAACCACCAACAACCATTCACGACCACTTGCAACCACTCACAGCCACTAACAACCACTCGCCACCACTCGCAACCAGCCGCAACCACTGGCAGCCACGCGCTGCCACTAGCAACAACTCGCATCCACTCATAACCACTCGCAACCACTTGCAACCACTTGCAACCACTCGCAACCACTGGCAACCACTCGCAACCACTAGCAGCCAGTTGCAACCACTCGCAACCACTCTCAACCACTCGCAACCACTTACAACAACTCGTAACAACTCGCGGCCACTCGCAACCACTCGCAACCACTTGTAACCACTTGCAACCACTCACAACCACTGGCAACCACTAGTAGCCACTTGCAACCACCTGCAACCACTCGCAATCACTTGCAACCACTCGCAACAAATCGTAACAACTCGCAACCACTCGCAACCACTCGCAACCAGTTGTAACCACTTGCAACCACTCACAACTACTGGCAATCACTCATAACCACTTGCAACCACTCACAACTGATTGCAACCACTCGTAACCACTGGAAACCAATCCCAGACACTTACAACCACTCCCAGCCACTCGCAAGCACTCACTCCCACTCACAACCATTTGCAACCACTCTCAACCACTCGTAACCACTCGCAACCACTCGCAACGACCCGCAAACAACTAGCAATCACTCACAACCTCTTGCAATTACTTGCAACCACTCGCAACCACTTGCAACCACTCCTAACCAATCGCAACCACTCGTAGCCACTTGCAACCTCTCGTAACCACTCGCAACCACACGCATCCATTCGCAACCACTTGCAACCACTTACAACCACTTGCAACCACTCTCAACCACTTGCAACCACTTGCAATCATGCGTGACCACTCGCAAGCACTCGCAACCACTCGCAGCCACTCGGAACCACACGCAATCACGCACAACCACTCGCAGCCACTCGAAACCACTCGCAACCACTCGCAACCACTCGTAACCACTCGCAACCACTCGTAACCACTCGCAACCACTCGCAACCACTCACAACCACATGTAACCACTTGCAACCACTCGTGACTACTCCCAACAACTCCCAACCACTCCCAGCCACTTGCAACCACTTGCAACCACTCGTTACCCCGTGAAACCACTCGCAACCACTCGCAACCACTCGTAACCACTCGCAACCACTTGCAACCACTCACAACCACTTGCAAGCACTCGCAACCACTTGCAACCACTCACAACCACTCGCAAGCACTTGCAACCCCTCGCAACCACTCACAACTACTCACAACCACTTGCAACCACTCGTAACAACTCGCAACCAATCACAATCGTTTACAACCACTCACAACCCCTTGCAACCACTTGCAACCACTCGCAACCAATTGCAACCACTCACAACCACTTACAACCACTCGCAACCACTCGCAACCACTCACAACCACTTGCAACCAATCGCAACCACTCACAACCACTCGCAACCAATTGCAACCACTCACAACCACTTACAACCACTCGCAACCACTCGCAACCACTCACAACCACTTGCAACCAATCGCAACCACTCACAACCACTGACAACCATTCACAACCACTCGCAACCACACACAACCACTCGCAACCACTTGCAACCACTTGCAATCACTCGCAACCACTTGCAACCACTCGCAACCAGTGGCCACCACTCGCATCCACCCGCAACCACTCGCAACCAGTCGCAACCACTCGCAACCAGTCGCAACCACTTGCAACGACTTGCAACCACTCGCAACCACTTGCAACCAATTATAGCCACTTGCAACCATTCGCAACCACTTACAACCATTGGCAACCACACGCAAGCAGTTGCAGTCACTCGCAATAACTCGCAACCACTCACAACACATCGCAACCACTCAAAACCATTCATGACAAATTGCAACCACTTGCAGCCTTTCGCAACCACTCCCAACCATTCGCAACCACTCGCAACCACTTGCAACTACTTGCAACCACTCGCAACCACTCGCAACTACTCGCAACCACTAGCAACCACTCGCAACCACTCACAACTACTCGTAACCACTCGCAACCACTTGCAACCACTCACAACCACTCCCAATAACTCGTAACAACTCGCAACAACTCACAGCCACTCGCAACAACTTGCGACCACTTGCAACCACTCACAACCACTCGCAACCACTCACAACCAATTTCACCCACTCGCAACCACTCCCACCCACTCGCAACCAGTCCGAAATACTCGCAACCACTCCCAGCCATTCGCAACCACTTGCTCCCACTTGTAACCACTTAAAACCACTTGCAACGACTTGCAACCACTTGTAACCACTCCCAACCACTTGCAACCACTTGCAAGCACTTGTAAGCACTCGCAACCACTAGCAAACAACTTGGAACCACTCGCAACCACTCCCAACCACTCACAACCACTCGCAACTACTCACAATAACTCGCAACCAATGGCAACCACTCGCAACTACTCGCAACCACTCGCAACTACTCGCAACCACTCACAACCACTTGCAACCACTCGCAACCACTCGCAATCACTTGCAACCACTCGCAATCACTTGCAACCACTCATAACGACTTGCAACCACTCCCAACCACTCACAACCACTCGCAGCCACTTACAACCACTCATAACCACTCGCAACCACTCACAACCACTTGCAACCACTTGCAACAACACACAACCACACACATCGTCTCGCAACCACTTGGAGCTACTCTCAACCGTGCCTAACCACTCGCAACCACTCACAACCTCTCGCAACCACTCAAAACCACTTGCAACCACTTGCAACCACTCGCAACCACTCGCAACAACTTGCAACCACTTGCAGCCACTTGCAACCACTCGCAACCACTCGCAACCTCTCGCAACAAATCGCAACCACTCACAACCACTCACAATCACTCAGAACCACTCGCAACCACTCGCAACCACTCGCAGCCACTTGCAGCCACTCACAACCACTCGCAACCACTCGCCACCACTCGCAACTACACACAACCACTCGCAACCACTCACAACAACTCGCAACCACTCGCAACCACTCGCAACTACACAAAACCACTCGCAACCACTCACAACAACTTGCAACCACTCGCAACCCCTCGCAACCACTAGAAACCACTCACAACCACTCGAAATCATCCACAACCACTCACACCCACTCGCAACCTATTGCAATCAGTTGCAACCACTCGCAACCACTCACAACCACTCACAACCACTTGCAACCACTCGCAACCACTCACAACCACTTGCAACCACTTGCAAGCACTCACAACCACTCGCAACCACTCACAACCACTCAAAACCACTTGCAACCACTCGTAGCCAATTGTAACAACTCGCAACCACTCAGAACGACTTGCAACCACTCATAACCTCTCGCAACCACTCGCAGCTACTTGCAACCACTTAGAACCACTCGCAACAACTTGCAACCACTCCCAACCACTTACAACCACTTGCAACCACTCGCAACCACTTGCAACCACTCACAACCACTCACCACCACTCGAAAGCACTCACAACAACTTGCAACCACTCGCAACCACTTGCAACCACTCACAACCACTCACCACCACTCGAAAGCACTCACAACAACTTGCAACCACTCGCAATGACTTGCAACCACTCACAACCACTTGCAATCAGTCGCAACCAATCGCAACCACTGGCAACCATTTGCAGCCACTCCCAACCACTCGGAACCACTTGCAACCATTCGCAACCATTTTCAATCACTTACAACAACTTGCAACGACTCGCAGCCACTTGCTACCACTCACAACCACTTGCAAAACACTCCCAAACAGTAGCAAGCACTCGCAACCACTCACAAACACTTGCAACCACTCGCAACAATTTGCAACCACTCGTATCAACTTGGAACCACTCGCAACCACTCGCAGCCACTTGCAACCACTCGCAACCACTCACAACCACTCACAACCACTTGCAAGCATTTGCAACCACTCGCAACTACACACCACCACTCACAACCACTTGCAACCACTCGCAACCACTCGCATCCACTCGTACCCATTCGCAACCACTCGCAACCACTCACAACCACTTGCAAGCATTTGCAACCACTCGCAACTACACACCACCACTCACAACCACTTGCAACCACTCGCAACCACTCGCATCCACTCGTACCCATTCGCAACCACTCGCAACCACTCACACTGGCTTGCAACCACTCACACCCACTCTCAACCAATCACAACCACTCGCAACCACTTGCAACCAGTCAACCACATACAACTCAGAACCACTTGCAAGCACTCCCAACCACTTGCAACCACATGCAACCACTTGCAACCACTCGCAACCATTCGCAGCCACTCGCAATCTCTCACAACCCCTCGTACCCATGGGCAACCACCAGCAAGCACTCACAACCACTTGCAAGTACTTGCAACCACTCGCAACTACTCGCGACCACTGTGAACCATTCGCAACCACTCGCAACCATTTGCAATCACGTGCAACCACTTGCAATCACTCGCAACTATTCACGACCGCTTGCAACCACTTGCAACGACTCACACCCACTCACAACCACTTGCTAGCACTCGCAACCACTCGCAACAACTCTAAACTACTCACAACCACTTGCTACCACGTGCAACCTCTTGCAACCACTTGCGACCACTTGCAACCACTTACAACCAATGGCAACAAATCACAACCACTTGCAACCACTCGCATGACCCGCAACCACTGGTAACCACCCACAACCACTTCCAACCACTTGCAACCACTGGCATCCACTTGCAACCGATCGCAACCACTTGCAAGCACTCGCAACCACTCACAGCCGCTCGCAGCCACTTGCAACTATACGCAACCACTCGCAACCATTCGCAACCACTCGAAACCACTTGCAACCACTTGCAACCACTAGCTACCACTCACAGCCACTCATAACCACTTGCAACCACGTAACCACTTGCAAATACTCTTAACCACTCACACGCACTTGCAACCATTCGCAAGCACTCGCAACCAGTCGCAACCACGTATAAGCACTCACAACCACTTGCAAGCACTCACAACCACTCGCAACAACTTGGAACCACTTGCAAAGACTTGCAACCACTCGCAACCACTTGCAACCACTCTCAACGACTTACAACAACTTGCAACCACTCACAACCACTCACAACAACTTGCAAGCACTCGTAACCACTCGCAACCACCCACAACAACTCACAACAACTTGTAACCACTCGCAACCACTTATAACCACTCGCAACTACTCACAACCACTCGCAACCACTCACAACATATTGCAACCACTCGCAACATCTTGCAACCACCTGGCCCCACTCGCAACCACTCACAACCACTTGCAACCACTCACAACCACTCGCATCGACTTGCCACAAATGGTAACCACTGGCAACCACTCGCTACCACTTGCAAGCACCACCACTTGCAAATACTGGCAGCCACTCGCAACCACTCACAACCACTCGTGACCACTTGCACCTATCTGCAACCTCTCGCAACCATTCGCAACCTCTCGCAACGACTTGCAACCACTCGCAACCACTCGCAACCACTCACAACCACTCACAACCACTCACAACCACTTGCAACCACTCACAGCCACTCTCAACTACTCACAACTGCTTGCAACCACTCGCAACCAACTGCAACCACTCACAACCACTTATCTGCACTCGCAACCTTTTGGAAGCAGCCACAACCACTCACAACCACTCGCAACCACTTGCAACCACTCGCAACCACTTGCAACCACTCGCAACCACTCACAACCACTCGCAACCACTTGCAACCACTTGCAACAACTCACAACCACTGGCTTCCACTCACAACCACTCCTAACAACTTGCAACCACTTGCAACCACTCGCGAC
>SZWC01002096.1:22924-33784 GCA_023375785.1 Penium margaritaceum | reverse complement strand
AGTGGCACGGTTTGGCTAGCGAGCACAATGTCTAACCAAAGGATGCATGCCTCACTGACTATGAACAAAGAAGTCCACTATGTGTGGTTTACATTGACAACTCATAACACGAGTCCCAAATGGTCAGAGGGAGAGACATTGGTTTGGGAACCATATGTATTGACTATAAAGGACAAATAACTTCAATGTGTAGTGGCACAGTATGGCTACTATGCACACCAAAGAACGAAACTAGGCATATGTCACTGACCATGACCAAATAATTTTAGTATGGGTGGTCAACGCTCACAACCCATGACACGAGTCAAAAATGGTCATATGGGCAGATCATGGTTTTGAAGTATGAGTTTCAACTAGCAAGTACAACACCCCTTCATAAGTGGTAGCAAGGTCTGACTACCATGCACCGTGAATGACCAAACTAGGCATCTGTAATGCCTTGGACCAAAGAAATCCCCTGTGTGGTCAACGTTGACAACTCATAACACGAGTCAAAAATGGTCAGAGGGGGAAAAATGGTTTCTGAATACTCGTTATGGATTAGCAAGTACAAGTACATTCAATACGTAGTGGCATAGTGTGGCTACTATGCACAGTGACCAACCAAAGCATGCTTATGTTACTGACCATTACCAAATAATTTCACTTCATGTGGTCAACGTTGACAACTCACAACAAGAGTCACACACAGTGAGAGGGGGTAACAATGGTTTGGGAACACTGGCTATCAACTAGAAAGCACAAAGACCTTCTGTACGTAGTGACACGGCATGGCAACCATGTACAGTGACAAACCAAAGTAGGCATATACCACTAACCATGACCACACTAAGTTTACAGTGTGTGGTCAATGTTGAAAACTCATAACACGAGTTAGAAATGGTCTGAGGGGGAAACAATGGGCTGGGAACTCCTGTTAACAACTAGCAAGTACAAACACCTTCAACAAGTAGAGGCACAGTGTGGCTAGCATGCACAGTGACCAACCAAAAGATGCATACGTCACTCACTATGACCAAATAAGTCAACTATGTGTGGTCAACATTGACAACTCACAACACAAGTCACAAATGGTCAAAGGGAGAGACAATGGTTTGGGAACCCCGTGTATCGACTATACGGAAAGAACACTTTGCTACATAGTGGTATGGTGTGGCTACTATGCACACCAAACAACCAAACAAGGCATATGTCACTAACCATGACCAAAGAATTTTAGTATGGGTGGTCAACGGTCACAACCCATAACACAACTCACAAATGGTTAGACGGGGAAACAATTGTTTCCGAGTATTAGTTTTAAACTAGCAAGTACAACGACCTTCAATAAGTAATAGCATGGTGTGGCTACCATGCACAATGAACGATGAAAGTAGGCACATGTACTTCCTTTAACCAAAGAATTGTGCAGTGTGTAGTGAGCCTTGACAACTCCTGATACCAGTCACAATGGTCAGAGGGGGGAACAATGGTCTGGGAACATCTGGTATCAACTAGAAAGCACAAGGACCTTCAGTAAGTAGTGGCACGGTGTGGCTACCATGACCAATGATCAACCAAAGTAGGCATGTGTCACTGACCATGACCAAAGAATGTCACTATGTGTAGCCAACTTTGACAACTCACAGCATGAGTCACAAATGGTCAGAGAAGGAAAGAATGGTCTATGAGTACTAGTTATCGATTAGCACGTACAAATACCTTCAATATGTAGTGGCAAAGTGTGGCTTCCACGCCATGCGACCAACCAAAGTGTGCATATGTCACTGGCAGTGACCAAAAAATGTCACTTCATGTGGTCAACGTTGACACCTCACAACAAGAGTCACAGATTATAAGAGGGGTAATAATGGTTTGGGAACACTGGCTATCCAATATACAGCACCAAGACATTCAGTACGTAGTGACACTGCGGGGCTGTAACCTCAAAAAAAGGTGGATCACAAAATAATGTTACCCAAAAGAAGTTTTTGGCATCATCCGCGGTGGTGAGGTAAATCACTTGGGGAGAGCGATAGGAGAGCTGGGGAGTTTTGGGGAAGGATGCAAGACTCCTCGAAAGACACTAAGCAACATGGGCTCTGAAGGAAGTTCCGTTTTTACATCTCCATGTTTGTGTCTTGGCGAGACTTACTCAACGCAGGTTACAACGCTCAATTCCGAGCTCAAATGACTAATTTACAGCCAGGGGACGGAGGTGACCATAATGGTGGCATGGCATTGTGTTTTTGGGGGTACGCAACTTTGGCGCGACACATCTTGGTGGAGATCTGGCTGATGTTTACGTGCCACCACTTCATCAGATGGGCCTACTCAAGAGCTATCCAACGCACATATCAGCACCAAATCAGAGGTCAAATGACAAAGCTACACAATAGTTCCCAATGTGATCATAATGATGCCATGGCATTGTGTTTGCTACGAGTGTTCAGCGGATCCGAGCTATGAGAAGGGCAGTGGTGACGGTGGGAAAACGGGCTTCGCCCGTCAAAATCGCGAGAAACGTGAAGTGGCGTGGGGTGTACGTGATGGTGACATGCCATTGTGTCTTGCGCGCACTTTGCGTGGACGCGAGTGGGGAGAGGGGAACAAAAGAGTAACTTGGGTGTGTTTTACGGAAGCTTGTGAAGGGAAAAGCTTGGGATAGGTGAGTCGGGACTTCGTGCCTACTATTTGCGCCATTCAAAATGTGACGCGAGGTGACCGTAATGGTGTCGCAGCATTGTGTTGCACGCAAGTTTCAACGGGTACCAAAGCATGAGAAGCACGAAGAGACAAATCTCACCAACGTGCCACGGAACCAAACGAGAGGAAGACACTATTATACACGGTTAAAGCTAGCAAGTGTGAACTTGCTAAGAGGGCCGGCAAGAGGGGAGGACTGGAAGGATGTTGTCAAGCGCAAATTAATGCGCATGAGGTGCAACAGTGGGAAGCCGTAATCATTTCATGGTGTAAAAAGGAAGGCAAGTGCAAAATGAGATACAAATGGGGCAGCATTGGGAGGAGGCCACACGGCCGCCGGATTTTTAAAAGGGGGTGCGACAAAGCGGGTCAAGTGACGCATAATCACGACATGATAGAAAACAAGAGGGCTGACGTGAGGCCCAAAGCAACGAGCAACCCGAGAACGACAAGGGCGACGAGTGCACTATCTTGACACGAGCAAGGCCGCGGTCGCTCCTCAATCAAAATCACTTTTGCTATAAGGTGGAATGTGTCTTGCAAGTCTTGTGGCAAGGAGGAGAGCCGTAGAGGGGGGATATTGGTGGATTTTAAAAAGGAGAGAAGGATGGTTGTGGGAAGAGCACTCACGAAGAAAAAATTTGAAGAAGCGAGGGCGACAAAGCGGAATGATAAAAGCGATTGGGATCACCAAGAGAAGGATGGACTCATAAGTTTCTTTTGAAAGATGATGGTGAGAAAGGGGGCAAAGCAAAAGCAAGTGGAACTTTTTAAGAAGCGAGAGAGTTGTCTTGTGAAGGGCAATCACGCGACCCAATGGCGTGGCTAAATTCTGTTGGAACTAAGAAGGAGGACCATTGCTTGAAGGAGGGCAAGACGGGGAGGGTGAAGCAAGCATTGGCGAAACAAGTTCGTGGAATCTCACACCGTCAACTCAGCAAAGAGGAGAGAGCCGACTACAACTTGAGACGGCTACTCCCTTGTCGCACTTGCTTGAAAATTTCAACGAGCGCTTCTGAAAGGCTACCGACCAAGGAACAACGCGGGCCACGCGGCCAAAATCAAGCTTGGAGGCCGACAAGAAAAATGAAGTGAAGACCATCACAACATAGGAAGACATAGGGGAAGGGAAAAGAGTATGCAAACAATTTTGATTGAGATAATAATAGGAAGGAGTAGATACTAGCACTAGCCCTAGTTTCTACTTGAATTTACTAGCTTTAGGAGGTCCTTGTAGAGCGCAAGGGGGTGTGAATCCACCTAGTTGGGTGTAGCAATTTTTAGACTAGTTGATGGGGTTGGATTAAAAATAGGAGTCGCACTTCGGCAGACCCGTGAGGGGTGCTGGGTATAGTCATTGTCCTAGGCATTGTTTCAAGCTAATGTTGACATTCTGACTAACTTCTGCTCCAATCGTTTTCACTCTACATTCTTCACTCGTGCCATTACCGTACGTGACTGTTCTCAGAGCCGGAGCCGCGTGTGTTTTTTAGAGCAAGACCTGGTTGGGAGCGAGGATGTCCGTATAACATTCACTCATCATTGGCTAGGCCACTACACCTTTGACGTTTAAAATAAAAAGTGAGACGCAACGGAGCTTGGATTGAGGGGACATGCAACCACTTGGCCGTCAGGAGCACGAAGCCGTTGTCAAGGTCAGGAACCGCGCGCCACGCACGCTTGCGAGTGGAGCTCAGATGAGGGCGGAGCAACGAAGAGGTCGACTGCTGCATCGCCGAGGCCCGTCGAGGTGGTGAGTGCGGGTGTCATGCGCCGGTGTGGAACGGGCTTGCGACTTGTGTGGGTGGTTGCCACGTACTAAATTCCACGCTTGGATTAGAATGTGTATGGCGGCGCAAGTCTTTGATGAATTTTTAAGTGGAAGGTAGCATTGGAAAGCTCTTGACAAGACACGTCTAGCATGCTTGTCGGTGTTCCGTTTGGATGCTTGCATAGATAGTGATGCTAATTCCTACGGAGTTGCACATTGCTTCTGCCTATAGGGGTAGCTAAACGAGTGTCCCGCGGGTGAGGACCTACGCTTGTGCGTGGCGGTGGTTTGGAAGTTGTGGTGGGATACTTACAGGTGTGAGAGGAGCCAATTGTGGATTCCAAGGGTCCTTCTTAGGAGGTCGCATGGAGGATCGGCCGTCGCCAAGCGCCCGGTCCCAATCGCCATCTCTGTGAGAGACCTTTGTCCCGTATCCGCCCTAGTGAGGTTGCTCAGGCTGTTGGAAACCACCTTTCCACATCCGCATGTGTGTCCAAAAAGGCGTATGGGAGGGCAAGATACAGTTGTGTGATTGACTTATGCCGGAGACACTACACCTATCACCTCAATACTCAATTCTAAAAAATCTGGTCAACATACCCTTTGGCATTAAGACAACTATAAACAAGGGGTCTAGCCATTGTGTTATCTAAGTAGTGCATGTGCAAATTGCTTGGTTAAGCGCCCATTGTGTGCATATGGGGTTGGTGGAAGGTATGGAGGAGATGTGTCGGTCCAGTTTGTGAGGATGCGGACCCAACCGGTAGCCCGGTCACCTCGCCAAGGTGTACACGCTGGCCAATTGTCAAAGACCAAGTCACACCGGGAAGGCGTCGTTTGCAAGGAGTATATGAGGTCACAAGCTATGTAGCACGCTCATCGCAAGGACCAAGCTTGTGCTGGGGGGCCGAGCGTTGCATCATCGGGTGTCCNGTCACACCGGGAAGGCGTCGTTTGCAAGGAGTATATGAGGTCACAAGCTATGTAGCATGCTCATCGAAAGGACCAAGCTTGTGCTGGGGGGCCGAGCGTTGCATCATCGGGTGTCCCGCGCCGTGGCGTTCCAACCTCGTCTCTCGACGGTCAACGAGGCTGTGAGTGGGAGTGTGTTGTCTTAGTTTCCGTCGAAGGTGTATTGCTAGTAAAAGGTACGACGTCATCGAGTCGTCACGGGTTGAGTAAGGGTGCAGTTGTCAAGTGGTGCATGTGGGCGTACATCAGTCGAGGGCGTGGTTGGCTCGCCACTTCACGCTTGGTCCTTAGGTGAAGCTAGCTGTTGTTGTGTTTCTAGTCTAGAAAAGTACCCTTTGTTGTTGTGGATTGATCGTGTGGTCGCTAGCAATCTCTTTTGCAACCAGGAGATCCAGGTTCATGTCCTTCCAGCAGGAATTCGTTTGTGCAAGCGTTAGGGGTCATCGTGGGGTCGAATGAGTGTGTGTGCAGTATAGTCCAGTACCCGTGCACTTCCACTGGGGGGTGTTGGATGGGTTAGGGGTCCTGTACGCCACACCAGTCCCATTTCCGCTGTGCACTCGTGTGGTTTGTGGGGTCCAGGCCACTCTTGACACGATGCACCGTGAGGTCGACCATCGAAAAAAAAAGATGGATACGTGTTTTCGGCTGCTAGCGCTCCCTGGTTACATGGCAACCATGTACAGTGACAACCCAAAGTAGGCATATGCCACTAACCATTACAAAAAAAAAATCACAGTGTGTGGTCAACGTTGAAAACTCATAACACGAGTCACAAATGGTCATAGGGGGAAACAATGGGTTGAGAACACTAGTTATCAACTAGCAAGTACAAAGAATTTCAGCAGATAGTGGCACGATGTGGCTAAAGTGCACATTGACCAACCAAAGGATGCATACGTCGCTGACGATGCCCAAAGAGGTCCACTATGTGTGGTCAACATTAACTACTCATAACACGAGTCACAAATGGTCAGAGGGACTGACAATGGTTTGGCTAGAAAGGACAAAGAATGTCAATACGTAGTGGCATGGTGTGGCTACTATGCACACCAAACAACTTAACCAGGCATATGTCATTGACCATGACAAAAGAACTGCAGTATGGGTGATCAACGTTAACAACACATAACACGAGTCACAAACGGTCAGTGGGGGAAACAATGGTTATGGAATACTAGTTTTCAACTAGCAGGTACAACGAGCTTGAATAAGCAGTAGCACGCTGTGGCTACAATGCACACTGACCGACCAAAGTAGGCATATGTACTGCCTTTGACCAAAGACATCCGCTGTGTGTGGTCAACGTTGGCAGTTCATAATACAAGTCACAAATGGTAGGAGGGGGAAACAATGATTTGTGAATACTGGTTATTGATTACCAAATATACAGACCTTCAATATGCAATGGCATAGTGTGGCTACCCTACACAGTGACAAACCAAAGTATGCATATGTCATTGACCATGACCAAAAAAGTTCAGTACATGTGGCCAACGTTGACAACTCACAATAAGAGTCACAAATGGTCAGAGGGGGAAACAATGGTTTGGGAACACTTGCAATCAACTAGAAAGCACAAAGACCTTCAGTACGCAGTAACACGGCGTGGCAACCATGTACGGTGACAAACCAAAGTAGGCACATGCCTGTAACAATGACCAAAAGGATTTCACAGTGTGTGGTCAACGTTGAAAACTCATAACACGAGTCATAAATAGTTAGAGGGGGAAACAATGGGTTGGGAACACTAGTCATCACCTAGCAAGTACAAAGACCTTAAACAAACAGTGGTACGGTATGGCTAGCGTGTACAGTGGCCAACCAAAGGATGCATCCGTCACTGACTATGACCAAAGAAGTCCACTATGTGTGGTCAATACTGACAACTCATGACACAAGTCACAAATGGTCAAATGGAGAGAATGGTTATGGAACCCTATGTGTGGACTAGAAAGGACAAAGAACGTTGATACCTATTGGCAACGTGTGGCTACTATGCACACCAAACAACCAAACTAGGCATATGTCACTTACCATGACCAAAGAATTTCAGTATGGGTGGTCAACATTCACAACCCATAACACGAGTCACCAATGGTCCAAGGGGGAAACAATGGTTTAAGAGTATTGGTTTTCCACTAGCAACTACAACAACCTTCAATAAGTAGTAGCACGGTTTTGCTACGAGGCACAATGACCAACCAAAGTAGGCATATGTACTGCCTTTGACCAAAACAAAATCCGCTGTGTGTGGTCAAAGTTTACGACTCATAATACGAGTCACAAATGGTCAGAGGGGGAAACAGTGGTTGGGGAACACCATGTATCAACTAGCAAGTACGGGAACCTTCAATAAGTAGTGGCACGGTGTAACAACCATCTACGATGACCAACCAAAGTAGGCATGCGTCACTGACCATGACCAAAGAATATCAACATGTGTGGTCAACTTTGAGAAGTCATAACACGAGTCATAAAGGGTCAGAGGGAGAAACAATGGTTTGGGAACGTGAGTTATCAGTTACCAAGCACAAAGACCTCCAATATGTGGTGGCACAGTGTGGCTACCATGCACAGTGGCCTACCAAAGTATGCATATGTCACTGACCATGACCAAAGAATTTTACTTCATGTGGTCAACGCTGACAGCTCACAACAAGAGTCACAGATATTTAGAGGGGGAAACAATGGTTTGGGAATAATAATTATCAATCATGAAGTACACAGACCTTCAGTACATAGTGACACAGCGTGGAAACCATGTACAGTGACAAACCAAAGTAGGCATATGCCACTAACCATGACCATAAGAATTTCATAGTGGGTGGTCAACTTTAAAAAACTTATAACACAAGTCACAAATGATCAGAGGGGGAAACAATGGGTTGGGAACACTAGTTATGAACTAGAATGTACAAATGCATCCAACAAGTAGTGGCACCGTGTGGCTAGCGTGCACAATGACCAACGAAATGATGCATATGTCACTGACAATGATCAAAGAAGTCCACTGTGTGTGGTCAACAATGACAACTCATAACACGAGTCACATATGGTAAGAGGGAGAGACAATGGGTTGGGAACCACATGTATCAACTAGAAAGGACAAAGAACTTCAATGAGCAGTGGCACGGTGTGGCTACTATGCACACTGACCTACAAAACTAGGCATAGAGCACTGACCATGACCAAAGAATTTCAAAATGGGTGGTCAACGTTCACCGTCCACAACATGAGTCACAAATGGTCAGAGAGGGAAACAATGGTCTCGGATTTTTTTTGGTCAACTAGCAAGTACAATGACCTTCAGTAAGTAGTAGCACCGTGTGGCTACTATGCACAATGAATGACAAAAGTAGGCATATATACTGCCTTTTACCAAAGAAATCCGCTGTGTGTGGTCAACGTTGACAACTCATAATACAAGTGACAAATTGTCCGAGGGGGAAACAATGGTTTGGGAACACCAGGTATCAACTAGCAAGCACACAGACCTTCAATAAGCAGTGGCATGGTGTGGCTACCATGTACAATGACCAGCGAAAGTAGGCCCGTGTCACTGACCATGACCAAAGAATTCACTATGTGCGGTCAACTTTGACAACTCAAAATACAAGTCATAAATGGTAAGAGGGGGAATCAATGGTTCTTGAAGACTAGTTATTGATTAGCAAGTAAAAAGACCTTCAATATGTAGTGGCTTAGTGTGGCTACCATGCACATTGACCAACCAAAGTACTCATGTGTAAATGACCATGACCAAAGAATTTTACTTAACGTGGTCAACATTGACAAGTCACAACAAGAGATGCAGAAAGTTAGAGGGGGTAACAATGGTTTAGGAACACTGGCTATCAACTAGAAAGTACAAAGACATTCAGTACATAGTGACACGGCGTGGCAACCATGTACAGTGACAAACCAAAGTAGGCATATGCAACTAAACATGACCAAAAGAATTTCTGAGTGTGTGGTTAACGTTGAAAACTCATCACACGAGCCACAACTGGTCAGAGGGGGAAAACAATGGGTTGGGAACACTGGTTATCAACTAGCAAGTACAACGACCCTTAACAAGTATTGGCACAATGTGGCGAGCGTGCATATTGACCAACCAAATGATGCATACGTCACTGACTATGACCAAAGAAGTCCACGATTTGCGTTGAACATTGTGAACTCGTAATGAAAGTCACAAATGGTCAGAGGGAGAGACAATAGGCTGGGAGTCCTATGCATTGACTAGAAAGGACAATGAACTTCAATACATAGTGGGACGGTGTGGCTACTATGCACACCGAACAACCAAACTAGGCATGTGTCACTGCCCATGACCAAAGAATTGCAGTATGGGTTGTCAATGTTCACAACCCATACAAGCCTGTTCGTGACCCGTTTATTGCGTGTTTGACAGGAAAGCTGGGCTTGCGAGTCGAGCCAATGGACAAGCTCGAGCTCGCGAGCCAAAACATAAACTCGCGAGTCTTTGGACTCGGGAGTCACTTTCACGAGAGATCATGAGTTCACATCTTGTGGATTGCAAGTTAGTGTCAGTGTCTCGACGAGTTTGTGTCACAACGATCGCGAGTCCTAGTATACTTGTGCATGAACAGAGTTTCACATATTCTACACCACTGCACCACTGCAGGCTTTACCATTGCGCACTTCACCGTAAGACAGTGCACTACTGCACACTTCACCAGTGTACACTTCCCCACTGCACACTTTACCATTGCACATTTGTCTACTACACACGTCATCACTACACATTTTACCACAGCACAATTCACCACTACATACTTCACTACAGCACACTTCACTACTGCACACTTTGCTACTGCACACTTCACCACTGCACAGTTCACTACTGCAACCTTAACCACTGCACACTTCACCACTGCACACTTCACCACTGCACACTCCAATACTGCACACTTCACTACTGCACACTTCGCTAATACACACTTCACCACTGCACAATTCACTACTGAACACTTCACCACTGCACACTTCACCACTGCACACTTCACCACTGCACTTTTCACACTACACACTGTTCCATAATGTACACTGCAGCCCTAAAGTTGCACAAGTCCACATTACATAATTTGCTTATTTTTGACTGCAAATAGTTTTGAGCATCCATCAACTCAAACTCTTAAATTGACACTCTTAAATTATGTTAACACAACCTATGGATGCAGTGAATGGATTGAAAGTGGATGGGAATGGAAATTGCAAGTTTATTGAATTGAGGGAAGACTATCACATTGAGCAAACCTAAGTTACCTCAACTACATCTTCATCATCCTCCGCCCCACCATACGCTTCCTCTGCCTCAGCCTCATCAGCCTCTTCAGCAGCCTTAGAGCCATCATCCTCTGAGTTCTCCTCTCCATCTTCCTGTCCCCCCCCCCCCCCCCCCCCCC
>SZWC01002096.1:6083-17733 GCA_023375785.1 Penium margaritaceum | reverse complement strand
AGTGGTTGCGAGTGGTTGTGAGTGGTTGCGAGTGGTTGCGAGTGGTTGCGAGTGGTTGCAAGTGGTTGCGAGTGGTTGCGAGTGGTTGTGAGTGGTTGTAAGTTGTTACGAGTGGTTGCGAGTGGTTGCGAGTGGTTGCTAGTGGTTGCCAATGGTTGCGAGTGGCCGCCAATGGTTGCAAGTGGTTGTGAGTGGTTGCAAGTTGTTGAAGCTGGTTGTGAGTGGTTACGAGTGGTTTCAAGTGGTTTTGAGTGGCTGTGAGTGGTTGCAAGTGGTTGCGAGTGCTTGCGAGTGGTTGCGAGTGGTTGATATTGCTTGCAAGTGGTTACGAGTGGTAATTAGTGGTTGCGAATGGCTGCGAGTGGTTGCAAGTGGTTGCAAGTGGTTGCAAGTGGTTGTGAGTGGTTGCAATTGGTTGCGACTGGTAACCAGTGGTTGCGAATGACTGCGAGTAGTTGCGAGTGGCTGCGAGTGGCTGCGAGTGGATGCAAGCGACTACGAGAGGTTGTAAGTGTTTGCGAGAGGTTATGAGTAGCAACCAATCGCAACCATGCGTAACCCCTCACATCCACTCGCACACAGGCACAACCACTCGCAACCACTCGCAACCGCTTGAAACCGCTTGAAACCGCTTGCAACCACTCGCAAGCAATCACAACCACTCGCAACCACTTACAACCACTTGCAACCACTCACAACTAATCGCAACCACTCGCAACCATTCACAACCTCTCACAATCAGTTACAACCACTTGCAACCACTCGCAACCACTCGCAACCACTCGCAACCAGCCGCAACCACTCGCAACGACTCGTAACAAATCCGAACACCTCGCAACCACTTGCAACCACTCCCAACCGCTCACAACCGCTCGCAACCGCCTGCAACCGCTCACAACCACTCGTAACCACTTGAAACCGCTCGTAACCACTCACAGCCGCTCACAACCAATCGCAACCACTCGCAACCACTCGTAACCACTTGCAACCTCTCGCAACCACTTGCAACCATTCGCAACCCCTGGCATCCACTCACAACCACTCGCAACCACCCACAACCACTCGCAACCACTCGTAACCACTTGCAACCTCTCGCAACCACTTGCAACCATTCGCAACCCCTGGCATCCACTCACAACCACTCGCAACCACCCACAACCACTGGCAATAACTCAAAACCACTTTCAACCACTCGCAACCACTCGCAACCACTTACCACCACTCACAACTACTGGCAAATACTCGCAACGACTCGCAGCCACTTCCAACAACTCGCAACCACTCACAACCACTCGCAACCACTCCCAATCACTTGCAACCACTCGCAACCACTTGCAACCACTCGCACCCACTCATAACCACTCGCAGCCACTCTTAACCATTCGCAACCACTTGAAACCACTCGCAACCACTCGCAACCAGTCATAGCCACTCGCAACCACTTGGAACTCTATGCAACGACTCGCAGCCATTTGCAACCACTTGCAACCACTCGCAACCACTGGTAACCACTCGCAACCACACAAAAACCACTCGCATTGAATCACAACCACTTGCAAACACTCACAACCACTCACTACAGCTTGTAACCAGTCGCAACCACTTGCACCCACTCGCAACCACTTGCAACGACACGCAACCACTTCCAACCACATGCAACCACTTGCAACCACTCGCAACCACTCGCAACCACTGACAACCACTTGTAACCACTTGCAACCACTTGCAATCAATCGCAACCACTCGCAACCACTAGTAACCTTTTGCAACCACTCACAGCCACTCGCAACCACTTGCAACCACTTGCAACCAATTGCAACCACTCGCAACCACTTGCAAGCACTCAGAAACACTCCCAACCACTCGCAACCACTTGAAACCACTCCCAACCACTTGCAACCACACAAACCACACGCAACCACTCACAACCACTTGCAACCAATTGCAACCACTCAAAACCACTCACAAACATTCGCAATTACTCGTAACCTCTCACAACCACTCGCAGCCACTCGCAACCACTCGGAACCACTCGCAGCCACTCGGAGCCACTCGCAACTGCACGCAACCACTTGAAAAGGCTCCCTACCGTTCACAACCGCTCGCAGCCCCTCGCAACGGCTCGCAAACGCTCGCACCCGCTTGCAACCGCTCGCAACCACTCGCAACCAGTCGCAACCACTCGCAACCACTCGCAACCACTCAAAACCACCCGCAACCCCTCGCAACCACGCACGACCAATAGCAACCACTCGCAACCAAGAGCAACCACTTGCAACTACTTGCAACCACTCACAACCACTCGTAACCACTCGCAACCACTCACAACCACTCACAACCACTTGCAACCACTCGCAACCACTCACAACCACTCACAACCACTCATAACCACTCACAACCACTCGCAAGCACACGCAGCCACTCTTAAACACTCGCAGCTACTTGCAACCAATCACAACCACTCGCAACCACTCGCAACTGCTCGCAACCACTCACAACCACTTGCAACTACTCGTTATCACTTTCAACCACTCACAACCACTCCCAACCACTCCCAACCACTCGCAACCACTCGCAGCCACTTGCAACCACTCGCAACCACTTGCAACCATTGACCAACCACTTGCAACCTCTCGTAGCCAATCGCAACCACTCGTAACCACTTGGAATTGCTCGCAACCACTCGCAACCACATGTAAACACTCGCAACCAGTTGCAGCCACTTCCAACAACTCCCATCCACTCGCAACCACTTCCAACCACTCGCAACCATTTGTCACCACTCGCAACCACTCCCGCTACTTGTAACCACTCGCAACCACTCACAATCACTTGCGACTACTCGCAACCACTTGCATCCTCTTGCAACCACTCACAACCACAGGCAACCAGTCCCAACCACTCGCAACCACTTGGAACCACTCGCAACCACTCGCAACCACTCACAACCACTCGCAACCACTTGCAACCACTTGCAACCACTCGCAACCACTTGCAACCACTTGGAACCACTCGCAGCCACTTGCAACCATTCGCAACCACTGGCATCAACTCAAAACCACTCGCAACCACCCACAACCACTGGCGACAACTCGAAATCACTTTCAACCACTCGCAATCACTCGCAACCACTCACAACCACTCACAACTACTGGCAGACACTCGCAACGACTCGCAACCACTTCCAACAACTCGCAACCACTCACAACCACTTGCAACCACTCGCAATCACTTGCAACCACTCGCAACCACTTGCAACTTCTCGCAACCACTCATAACCACTCGCAGCAACTCATAACCATTCGCAACCACTTGCAACCACTCGCAACCACTCGCAGCCAGTCATAACCATTCGCAACTACTTGGAACTCTATGCAGCGACTCGCAACCATTTGTAACCACTTGCAACCACTCGCAACCACTGGTAACCACTCGCAACCACACAAAACCACTTGCATTGACTCACAACCACTTGCAAACACTCACAACCACACGCTACCGCTCGTAACCACTCGCAACCACTTGCACCCACTCGCAACCACTTGCAACCACATGCAACCACTCCAAACCACTTGCAACCACTCGCAACCACTCGCAACCACTCGCAACCACTGACAACCACTTGTAACCACTTGCAACCACTTGCAATCAATCGCAACCACTCGCAGCCACTATTAACCTTTTGCAACCACTCACAGCCACTTGCAACCACTTGCAACCACTTGCAACTACTTGCAACCACTTGCAACCACTTGCAAGCACTCACAAACACTCCCAGCCACTCGCAACCACTTGCAACCACTCACAACCACTTGCATCCACACAACCCACTTGCAACCACTCACAACCACTTGCAACCACTTGCAACCACTCAAAACCACTCACAAACACTCGCAATTACTCGTAACCATTCACAACCACTCCCAACCACTCGCAACCACTCGAACAGGTTGGGGAGTGGTGCGAGTCCATTGCGGAGTAGTCCGAATTGGTTGCGGAGTGGTGAGAACTGGCTCCGGAGTGGTGCAAACTGGTTGGGGATTTGTGCGAACTGGTTTCGGGGTGGTGCGAACAGGTTGCGGATTGGTGCGAAGTGGTTACGGTGTGGTGTGAACTGGATGCATAGTGGCGCGAACTGGTTGTGGAGGGGTGCGAACTGATTGCGGATTGTGCGCTGGTCGTGGAGCGGTGCAAACTGGTTGCGGAGTGGTGGGAACTGGTTGCAGAGGGATGCAAACTGGTTGCAAGGTGGTGCAAACTGGTTGCGGAATGGTGTGAACGTGTTGCAGAGTGGTGCAAACTGGTTGCCGAGTGGAGCGAACTGGTTGCGGAGTGGTACGAAATGGTCCAGAATGGTGTGAACTGGTTGCGGCAAGGTGCGAACTGGTTTTCGAGTGGTGCGAACTGGTTGCGGAGTGGTACAAACAGGTTGCGCAGTGGTACAAATTGGCTGCGGAGTGGTGCAAACTGGGTGCAGAGTGATGCGAACTGGTTGCGGAGTGGTGCGATTTGGTTGCGGAGTGGTGCAAACTGGTTGTGGAGCGGTGCGAACTGGATGCGGAGTGGTGCAAACCGGTTACGGAGTGGTGCGAACTAGATGCCGAATGGTGTGAACTGGTTACGGAGTGGTGCAAACTGGTTGCGGAGTGGTGCGAACTGGTTGCGGAGTGGTACGAATAGGTTGCGGAGTTGTGCGATTCGGTTGTGGAGGAGTGCGAACTGGTTGCAGAGTGGGAGACTGGTTGGGGAGTGGTGGGAACTGGTTGGGGAACGGTGCTTACAGGTTGCAGAGTGGTGGGAACTGGTTGCGTAGTGATGCAAAATGGTTGCGGAGTTGTGCGAACTGGTTGCGGAGTGGTACGAACAGGTTGCGGAGTGGTGCGAACTGGTTACGGTCTGGTGCGAACTGTATGCAGAGTGGCGCAAACTGGTTGCGGAGCGGTGCGAACTGGTTGTGGAGTGCTGCGACCTGGTTGCGGAGTGGTGCGAACTGGTTGTAAAGTGGTGCGAACTGGATGCGGAGTGGTGTGAACGTGTTGCAGAGTGGTGCGATCTGGTTGCGGAGTGGTGCAAACTGGTTGCGGAGTGGTGCGAACTGGATCCGGAGTGGTGCGAACAAGTTGCGGAGTCGTGCGTACTGGTTACGGAGTGGTGCGAACTGGTTGCGGAGCGGTGCGAACTGGTTGCGGAGTGGTGCAAACTGGATGTGGAGCGGTGCGAACTGGTTGCGGAGTGGTGCAAACTGGATGTGGAGCGGTGCGAACTGGTTGCGGAGTGGTGCAAACTGGATGTGGAGCGGTGCGAACTGGTTGCGGAGTGGTGCAAACTGGATGTGGAGCGGTGCGAACTGGTTGCGGAGTGGTGCAAACTGGATGTGGAGCGGTGCGAACTGGTTGCGGAGTGGTGCAAACTGGATGTGGAGCGGTGCGAACTGGTTGCGGAGTGGTGCAAACTGGATGTGGAGCGGTGCGAACTGGTTGCGGAGTGGTGCAAACTGGATGTGGAGCGGTGCGAACTGGTTGCGGAGTGGTGCAAACTGGATGTGGAGCGGTGCGAACTGGTTGCGGAGTGGTGCAAACTGGATGTGGAGCGGTGCGAACTGGTTGCGGAGTGGTGCAAACTGGATGTGGAGCGGTGCGAACTGGTTGCGGAGTGGTGCAAACTGGATGTGGAGCGGTGCGAACTGGTTGCGGAGTGGTGCAAACTGGATGTGGAGCGGTGCGAACTGGTTGCGGAGTGGTGCAAACTGGTTGCGGAGTGGTGCGAACTGGTTTCAGAGTGGTGCTTACTGGCTGTGGAGTGGTGGGAACAGGTTGGAGAGTGGTGCAAGCAGGTTGGGGATTGGTGCGAACTGGTTGCGGAGTGGTACGAACTGGTTGTGGACTGATGCGAACTGGTTGCGGAGTGGTGCGAGCTGGTTGCGGAGTGGTGCAAACTGTATGTGGAGCGGTGTAAACAGGATGCGGAGTGGTGCGAATTGGTTGCAGAGTGGTGCGAACTGGATGCGGAGTGGTGCGAACTGGTTACGGAGTGGTGCAAACTGGTCTCGGAGTGGTGCAAACTGATTGCGGAGTGGTGCGAGTCGGTTGCGGAGTAGTCCGAACTGGTTGTGGAGAGGTGAGAACTGGCTACGGAGTGGTGCGAACTGGTTGCGGAATGGTGCGAACAGGTTGTGGAGTTGTGCGAACTGGTTACATAGTGATTCAAACTGGTTGCGGATTTGTGCGAACTGGTTTCGGAGTGGTGCGAACAGGTTGCGGAGTGGTGCAAAGTGGTTACGGTGTGGTGCGAACTGGATGCGTAGTGGCGCGTACTGGTTGCGGAGCAAAGCGAACTGGTTGCGGAGTGGTTCCAACTGTTCGTGGAGTGGTGCGAACTGGTTGCGGAGGGGTGCGAACTGGTTGCGGAGTGGTGCAAACTGGTTGCAAAGTGGTGCGAACTGGTTGCGGAGTGGTGCGACCTGGTTGCGGACTGGTGCGAACTAGTTGCGGAATGGTGCGAACTGGCTGCGGAGAGGTGCGAACTCGTTTTCGATTGGTGCGAACTGATTGCGGAGTGGTACAAACAGGTTGCGCAGTGGTACAAATTGGTTGCGGAGTGGTGCGAACTGGTTGCGGAGTGATGCGAACTGGTTGCGGAGTGGTACAAACAGGTTGCGCAGTGGTACAAATTGGTTGCGGAGTGGTGCGAACTGGTTGCGGAGTGATGCGAACTGGTTGCTGAGTGGTGCGATTTGGTTGCGGAGTGGTACAAACTGGTTGTGGAGTGGTGCGAACAGGTTGCAGAGTGGTGCAAACTGGTTATGGAGTGGTTCGAACTGGATGCCGAATGGCGTGAACTGGTTACGGAGTGGTGCGAACTGGTTGCGGAGTGGTGGAAACTGGTTGCAGAGTGATGCGAATAGGTTGTGGAGTGGTGCGACTCGGTTGTGGAGTAGTGCGAACTGGTTGCGGAGTGGGGAGAACTGGTTGCGGAGTGTTGAGAACTGGTTGGGGAATGGTGCGTACAGGTTGCGGAGTGGTGCGAACTGGTTGCGTAGTGATGCAAAATGGTTGCGGAGTTGTGTGAACTGGTTGCGGAGTGTTACGAAAAGGTTGCGGAGTGGTGCAAACTGGTTACGGTGTGGTGCGAACTGGATGCGGAGTGGCGCGAACTGGTTGCGGAGCGGTGCAAACTGGTTGCGAAGTGCTGCGACCTGGTTGAGGAGTGGTGCGAACTGGTTGCAAAGTGGTGCAAACTGAATGCGGAGTGGTGTGAACGTGTTGCAGAGTGGTGCGAACTGGTTGCAGGGTGGTGCGAACTGGTTGCGGAGTGGTGCAAACTGGTTGCGGAAAGGTGCAAACTGGTTGCGGAGAGGTGCGAACTGGTATTCGAGTGGTGCAAACTGGTTGCAGAGTGGTACGAACAGGTTGCGCAGTGGTACAAATTGGTTGTGGAGTGGTGCTAACTGGCTGCGGAGTGATGCAAACTGGTTGCTGAGTGGTGTGAACTGGTTGCGGAGTGGTTCGAACTGGCTGCAGAGTGGTGCGAACTGGTTGCAGTGTGGTGCAAACTGGTTGTGGAGTTGTGCGAACAGGTTGTCGAGTTGTGCGAACAGGTTGCAGAGTGGTGCGAACAGGTTGCAGAGTTGTGCGAACAGGTTGCAGAGTGATGCAAACTGGTTGCGCGGTGGTGCGAACTGGTTACGGAGTGGTGCCAACTGGTTGCGGAGTGGTGCAAACAGGTTGCAAAATGGTGCGAACTGGTTTTGGAGTGGTGCGAACTGGTTTTGTAGTGGTGCTTACAGGTTGCAGAGTGGTGCCGAGAGGTTGCGGAGTGGTGCGAACAGCTTGCAGAGTGGTGCAAACCGGTCACGGAGTGGTGCAAACTTGATGCGGAGTGGTGCGAACTAGTTGCGGAGTGGTGCAAACTGGTTGCGGAGTGGTGTAAGCAAGTTGCAGGGTGGTGCGTATTGGTTACGGAGTGGTGTGAACTGGATACCAAGTGGTGCGAACTGGTTACGGAGTGGTGGAAACAGGTTGTGGAGTGGAGCGAACTGGTTACAGAGTGGTGCGAACTGGTTGCGGAGTGGTGCGAACTGGTTTCAGAGCGGTGCGAACTGGTTGTGGAGTGGTGCGAACAGGTTGCATAGTGGTGCAAACAGGTTGCGGAGTGGTGCGAACTGGTTGCGGAGTGGTGCGAACAGGTTGCATAGTGGTGCAAACAGGTTGCGGAGTGGTGCGAACTGGTTGCGGAGTGGTGCAAACTGGTTGCGGACTGATGCGAACTGGTTGCGGAGTGGTGCAAGCCGGTTGCAGAGTGGTGCAAACTGGTCGTGGAGCGGTGCAAACAGGTTGCGGAGTGGTGCGAATCGGTTACGGAGTGATGCAAACTGGATGCGAAGTGGTGCGAACTGGTTACAGAGTGGTGCGAACTGGTTGCGGAGTGGTGCGAACTGGTTGTGGAGTGGTGCGAACAGGTTGCGCAGTGGTGCGAGTTGGTTGTGGAGTAGTCCGAACTGGCTGCGGAGTGGTGAGAACTGGCTGCGGAGTGATGCGAACTGGTTGCAGAATGGTGCGAACAGGTTGCGGAGTTGTGTGAACTGGTTGCGTAGTGATGCAAACTGGTTGCGGATTTGTGCGAACAGGTTTTAAAGTGGTGCGATCAGGTTGCGGAGTGGTGCAAACTGGTTACGGTGTGGTGCAAACTGGATGCATAGTGGCGCGAACTGGTTGCGGAGCGGTGCCAACTGGTTGCGGAGTGGTGCCAACTGGTCGTGGGGTGGTGCGAACTGGTTGCGGAGTGGTGCGAACCGGTTGCGGAGTGGTGCAAACTGACTGCAAAGTGGTGCCAACTGGTTGCGGAGTGGTGTGAACGTGCTGCAGAGTGGTGCGAACTGGTTGCGGAGTGGTGCGAACTGGTTTCGGAGTGGTGCAAACTGGTTGCCGAGTGGTGCGAACAGGTTGCGCAGTGGTGCAAATTGGTTGCGGAGTGGTGCGAACTGGTTGCGGAGTGGTGCAAACTGACTGCAAAGTGGTGCCAACTGGTTGCGGAGTGGTGTGAACGTGCTGCAGAGTGGTGCGAACTGGTTGCGGAGTGGTGCGAACTGGTTTCGGAGTGGTGCAAACTGGTTGCCGAGTGGTACGAACAGGTTGCGCAGTGGTACAAATTGGTTGCAGAGTGGTGCGAACTGGTTGCGGAGTGATGCCAACTGGTTGAAGAGTGGTGCGAACTGGTTGCGGAGTGGTTCGAACTGGCTGCGGAGTGGTGCGAACTGGTTGCGGAGTGGTGCAAACTGGTTGTCGAGTTGTGCGAACAGGTTGCCGAGTTGTGTGAATAGGTTGGGGAGTGGTGCAAACAGGTTGCGGAGTGGTGCGGACTGGGTGCGGAGTGGTGCGAACTGGTTTTGGAGTGGTGCGAACTGGTTGCCGAGTAGTGCAAACAGGTTGCGGAGTGGTGGGAACTGTTTGCGGAGTGGTGCGAGCTGGGTGCAGAGTGGTGCGAACTGGTTGTGGAGTGGTGCAAACTGGTTGCGGAGTAGTGCAAACAGGTTCCGGAATGGTGCGAACTGGTTACGGAGTGGTGCGAACTGGATCAGGAGCCGTGCGAACTGGTTGCAGAGTGGTGCGAACTGGTTGCGGAGTGGTGCGAACTGGTTGTGGAGTGGTGGGAAGTAGTTGCGGAGTGGTCGGAACTGGTTGCAAAGTGGTGCCAACTGGTTGCAGAGTGGGGCGACCTCGTTGTGAGTTGTGTGAACTGGTTGCGAAGTGGTGCGAACTGGTTGCGGAGTGGTGCAAACGGGTTGCGGAGTGGTGTGAACTGGTTTCGGAGTGGTGCAAACAGGTTGCGGAGTTGTGTGAACAGGTTGCGGAGTGGTGCGACCAGGTTGCGGAGTGGTGTGAACTGGTTACAGAGTGGTGCGAACTGAATGCGGAGTGGTGCGAACTGGTTGCGGAGTGGTGCGAACTGGTTGCAGTGTGGTGCGAACTGGTTGTGGGGTGGTGCAAACTGGTTGTGGGGTGATGCAAACTGGTTGCCGAGTGGTGCAAACTGGTTGCGGAGTGGTGCAAACTGGTTGCAGAGTGGCGTGAACTGGTGCTGGAGTTATGCGAACTGGTTGCGGAGTGGTTTTAACTTGTTGCGGAGTGGTGCGAACTGGTTTGGGAGTGGTGCGAACTGGTTGCGGAGTGGTGCGAACTGGTTGCAGAGTGGTGCGAACAGGGTGCAGAGTGGTGCCAACTGGTTGCGGAGTGGTACGAACTGGTTACGGAGTGGTGTGAACTGGTTGCGGAGTGGTGCAAACTGGTTCTGGAGTGGTGCGAACAGGTTGCGCAGTGGTGCAAACAGGTTGCGGAATGGTGAGAACTGGTTGCAAAGTGGTGCGAACTTGTTGCGGAATGGTGCAAACCGGTTTTGGAGTGGTCTGAACAGGTTGCAAAGTGGTGCGAACAGGTTGCGGAGTGGAGCGAACAGGTTGCGGAGAGGTGCAAACAGGTTACAGAGTGGTGCGAGCTGGATGCGGAGTGGTGGGGACTGGTTGTGGAGTGGTGCGAACTGGTTGCCGAGTGGTGCAACCTGGTTGCGGAGTGGTGCGAACTGGTTGCTGAGTGGTGCAAACAGGTTGCGGAGTGGTGCAAACTGGTTGTGGAGTGGTGCACACTGGTTGCGGAGTGGTGCAAACTGGCTGCTGGAGTGGTGCGAATCGGTTGCAGAGTGATGCGAACTGGTTGCACAGTGGTGCCAACTGGCTCTGGAGTGCTGCGAACTGGTTGCGGAGTAGTGCCAACTGGTCCGAAGTGGTGTAAACTGGTTGCCGAGTGGTGCGAACTGGTTTTGGATTGCTACGAACTGGTTGCGGAGTGGTCTGAACTGGTTGCGGAGTGGTGCGAACTGGTTGCGGAGTGGTGCGAGCTGGTTACGGTGTGGTGCAAACTCGTTGCGGAGTGGTGTGAACTGGTTGCGGAGTGGCAGAATGTAGTGCAGAGTAGTGCAAACTGGCTGTGGAGTTGTGCGAACTGGGTGCGGAGTGGTTCGAACTGGGTGCGGAGTGGTGCGAACTGGTTGCGGAGTGGTGCGAACTGGTTGTGGAGTGGTGCAAACTGGTTGCGGTGTGGTGCAAACTGGATGCAGAGTGGTGCGAACTGGTCATGGAGTGGTGCGAACTGGTTGCGGAGTGGTGCGACCTGGTTGCGGAGTGGTGCGAACTGGTTGCAGAGTGGTGCGAGCTGGTTGCGGACTGGTGCGAACTGGTTGCGCAGTGGTGCAAACTGGGTCTGGAGTGGTGCCAACAGGTTGCGGAGTGGTGCAAACAGGTTGCGGAGTGGTGAGAACAGGTTGCGAAACGGTGCGAACGTGTCGCAGAGTTGTGCGAACTGGTTTTGAAGTGGTGTAAACAGGTTGCGGAGTGGTGCAAACAGGTTGCGGAGTGGTGCAAATGGGTTACGGAGTGGTGCGAACTGGATGCGGAGTGGTGCAAACTGGTTGTGGAGTGGTGCGAACTGGTTGCCGAGTGGTGCAACCTGGTTGCGGAGTGGTGCGAACTGGTTGCAGAGTGGTGCGAACTTGTTGCGGAGTGGTGCGAACTGGTTGTGGAGTGGTGCGAACTGGTTGCGGAGTGGTGCGAATTGATTGGGGATTGGAGCGAACTGGTTGCGGAGTGGTGCGAACGGGT
>SZWC01002095.1:208677-235116 GCA_023375785.1 Penium margaritaceum | reverse complement strand
AACCCTTTTTGAAGGCGCATCCATGGCCACCACCTCACAGCGCCTCTCGGACTTCAACTCTTTGTACGAGGGTGCACATGAGACTCTGACCGACTACTGGCGGCGGGCGATGCGGCTGTACGAGGTCCTTAGAAAGAATGGGACAGGGAAATTCATGGCGTTCAACTACATCCGGCTCGGTGTTGGGCACGAGTACGCAACATCCTTCGACAACTTCAGCCTAAAAAGTCTTCAGGAGATGGCCGCCAAAGGCTTGTTGCTATCCTGGGCCACTGAGCACTTTCTGCCTGTGGCTAGAGTTGGAGCACCGAATGACGCTCGTCATGGTGCGTCAGTCACAGCCATCACAGTAGGTGTGAACCGAGGGTCACCCGGCGTGAAGGTCACACGCCGAGCCCTTGGGATAAATCTCCCACCCTTGACCCCTTGGTGTGTGAGCCAACCCTTGAGATGTCGCACGACCCTCTCCTAGCAGCAAGGCCGCTGCAAGTGACCGAGGCTCCCCCCGTGCGACTCTCCCGGCGGCGTTTGCACCAAGGTACGCTGCGGAAGACTTGTAGGACCAGATGGACCTGTGCAAGGTGATGCTTGGAGAACTAGGAGAGTTGGGCAAGCAAATAATCCTTACAATTGATAGATCAGTACAAGGTAATGTACAATGTCTTTGGGTAAGATTGGCATGCCTAGAACAACCCCTAGGTATCCTTATGTACCAAGCCCCTATGAGCCAGCCGAAAGCTCCTCGGTGCTCCAAAGTCCTCTACCGAGACATATACATATAAATAACACATGCATTATGTAGTCACGAGCTTTCCAATGCACCAAAGAACGCCTCAATCCGTGAAGAAATGGCTAAGTTATGGCCGTCTGAGTGCTCCACGCGTGACGGCCGCTGGCAGCACCGCCAGCGGATATCACGAAGCACCCTTGCATGCGAATGCAGCTCCGGCCGCCATCTTGAAGCTCCCATGGACCCCAATGAACCTTGCCTCATTGGCTTAGTGTCCATCTAGGGGCACTTTGGCTGCAGTGGGCGAGAAAGTGGCTCCGCCGTGCGCGGGGTCGAACCGGTATGTCTCTTGTTTTCTAGAGGTGCGCTCCCACCTTTGCACGGCCATAGCTTTCTCGTCCCTGTACCGAATGACCCGGTTCTTGGATCGATTTCACATGGTTTTTCACGTAGAATACAATGGGATCATCCAAACATGCATCTGACCTCAGCATGATGACGTAATCACCGCATCGACCGGCGGCTCCCATAACAGCAGGCCAGGCAGCACGCATTATGCCCCCCCTCCTCCCGCCAATCATCGCAGTCGACAGCGGCAACTGCAGTAGCATCTGGTACAGCTGCCGCAGTCCAGGGTAAAAAGGAAAGGAGCAACAGGTGGGGAGGCAAGGAGGGCAAGGGACAGGAGACTCCAAAGCCGACTTAGGGGCAACAGTTGGAGTGCTACAACTGCGGTGGAGCGCACCGCTACACTGAGTGTAAGCTTCCCAAAAACTGGACAACGATTGTGCAAGGCCTACAGAAGGTGTTTGAACAATGTGAGCATGCATCTGTGTAATCCACAGCAGTGACCGACGTGGCACCCACACCAGCAGCAAATGCAGCTCCTGACGATGCCGGTGACCTGTCACCTGTGGAGCAGCAGCTCGCAACGCAAGCCCGCGACATCGTTGAGCCTCACCAGCTCCTACGGCTCTCCACTTAGGGAGGTGCGAGTACATTGACTGAGCCAAGGGGTCTCACAGCTGGGTCTGTCGAGTCTATGTTGTGCAGTCGGGATGGTGGCAGTGGAGCACAGTGCGCTGTTGAGTCTGTAGAGTCGTTTTTTGCATGTGATGATGCTCGTTTTTCCGTTGTCTTAGCCGCGGCCTGCACATGTCACGACGACTTGTCATGGCTTGATGCGTCGTAAGAACGTGTCACCTCCACAGCTCAGCAGTCATCTGATGAGCAGCCCCTGTCTTCTGCGTGCAGTGTCGGATACTGTTCTGTCACCTCGCCAGAGCATGTGACCGATGCCACCAGGATCTTAGGTTCAGATGCCATTCATCACATGACAAGTTGTCACCATGATTTTGTTGTGCTTGGTCCTGTTGGCTCTGTGCGGTTTGTACGGACAGCTACTAGGCATGAGGTGCATGTCCAGGGTGAGGGTGTGGTGCAATTCCATGGACCGTCAGGGCCGTTCAACATCTCCGACGTGCTGTATGTGCCTGATCTAGCACTCAGCCTGTTGTCTGGATGTGCATGCATGCGGATGGGTCTCAGCGTCACATTCACTGGTGAGGATGCCACCGTCGCTGTCTGTGCAACCGCTGAAGTAGTGCTTCCTGGCAAGGCGGTTGGAGACTTGTACCACGTCTCTGACTGCCCCACGTCCTCCCCCGTCACGACATCCCCTGTTGCGCAAATGTTTGTGACGGGCACTCTGTTGCCTGAGCACCAGCACCTACGGTACAGATGCTTGTGTCATGTCCATCTGGATGCTGTCAATTGTCTAATTCTCACACAATCTACACTTGGTCTTGACCCGGCGTCCTTCGAGGCACCGCCTGAAACTGATTGCCTACTGTGCACTCAAGGTAAAATGGACCGGGCCACATACCCTTTGTCCGACTCACGGGCTCTAAAGCCCCTCAAGTTGGTTCACTCTGATCTCTTAGGACCCCTCCCCATGGAGTTCTAGGATGACAGAGGGTGATACGTCCTAATGATTACGGACGACTTCACCCGCATGCGGTGGATCTTCAACATGCACCTGAAAAGTGATGCTGCACTAGCCGTGCGCAAGTGGCTCGTTATGGCCGAATGCCAGTCCGGCCATGTCCTCCAAAAATTCCGCTCTGATTGGGGTGGTGAATTCATGGGGGACCTACACTGGTACTTTGCCGAAGTGGGGGTGTTTCACAACCTCTCCACTCCCGCCACGCCCCAGCAGAATGGCGTGTCTGAGCGCTAGAACCGCACCATGGAGGATGCGGTTCGCTCAATGCGGGTGGATAGTGGCATGCCGGAAGCATTCACTTTAGAGGGCATGGCATACATGACATGGGTCTGGAACCAGATCCCTCATGGCCCCTTCCCCAACACACACACCCCGTACCAACTGTGGTACGGGCGCCGTGCCAACCCCTGGCTGGCGCGTGTATGGGGATCTCTGGTTTGCCTGCGTCTAGTTTAAACCAGAACAGCAAGGGACCAAGTTTCCCCCCCGCGGTCGCGTCTGCGCGTTCGTGGACGTGGCCCTGCACTCCACGGCTTGGCACTTCTGGGACCCCAGTTGGCGGCGCGTTGTTGAGTCTTGGGACACGCTCTTCTTTGAGCATCTCTCCTTCCGTGACCTACCAGTCAGTGGCACACCACAGTCGCATTCCCATGGGTGTGGTGCGGTCCCTCGCACGAGGGAGGGTGGGCTGACTGATGCCGCTGTCCTGGTCACGATGGGAGCTACTGGTCCTTCCCACCCGCCAGCTGGCTCACCTGTGATGTCCATACCACCTGCGCTGCCTACGCCGCCTCTTCCGCTAGCGGCTCCTGTGGCGTCATCTCCTCCTGCTTCCCTTGTGCCTACATCACCTGCACAGTCCCTAGCACCGTCCGCGTCATCCACACCTACGTCACTTGCAGAGGCACCTGTGTCGTCTATGTCGTCACCACTTATGTCACCAGCACGGCCAGTCGAGTCACCTGTGTCGTCACCCTCCTACGTCTCCCCAGTCAACGCCTCGGCACCTGACACATCGCCAATCATGTCGGTGCCCGATGCGTTTCCACCTTCTGTCCCATTTGCGTCCCCTCCAGAGCCGTAGAAACGTGGTGAGGGTGGACACCTTTGTCCACATCCTACTCGTAGCGTGCGCAGTGGGGACCCCGGCACGAGGGCCCTAGGTCTCAGCGCGCAGGGGCTCACTGAAGTTCACCCCGGCTGCGATACAGTATTCACGCTCATTACTCACGAGCGAAGACTTGCAGTCGACTCCGCAGAGTCGATTGTCACTGTTGGCCCTCGGTCTGTGGCCTATGCCTTGGCCACGCGCAGTGGAGCCACTGCCGCCCCAGACCCCAGTATAGTGGGAGTGACACCAGATCCTAGCACGCTACGTCGAGCTCTCGCTGGACCCGATGCGGCACTCTGGCGTGCGGCATGTGAGGCTGAGCTGGCGGCCATCGATGAACATGGGGTGTACAAGCTTGTAGACCTGCTGCGCGGACGCAAGGTCGTTCAAGCGAAGTGGGTCTCAAGAAAGAAGCTGAAGCTAGACAACTCGTTCAACTGCTATAAAGCACGACTGATTGCAAAAGGATTCTCTCATGTGGAAGGGATCGACTTCACTGAGACCTTTGCACCAGTTGGACGTACGACCACAGCCTTGGGTCTGCAGTCTCAGGTGGCCCAGCATGACTGGGAACTCCACTACATGGACATCAACAACGCATTCCTGAATGGAAAGTTGGACAAAGAGATCTACATGGCTCAACCCCCAGGGTTCGAGGATGGCAGTGGCCGTGTGTGGCGACTGCGGAAGGCTCTGTACAGCCTGAAGTAGTCACCCCAGTGCTGGAAAAAGGAGATCACTCGCACGCTCCTACGAGCCGGCTATGCCCAGAGCAAGGTGTACCTGTCGCTCTTTGTCTCCTAGACTCCTGCGCCACTCACGGCCGTCCTGGTTTACGTTGGGAACCTTCTGATTGCTTCGCCCGATCTGAAGGCTGTTGAGCCAGCCAAGGGAGTGCTGTAGTTGAAATACAAAATGAAAGACCTAGGAGAAGCTACAGTGTTTTTGGGCATGCAGATTGTGCGTG
This sequence comes from Penium margaritaceum, assembly GCA_023375785.1. Classification (NCBI taxonomy): domain Eukaryota; kingdom Viridiplantae; phylum Streptophyta; class Zygnematophyceae; order Desmidiales; family Peniaceae; genus Penium; species Penium margaritaceum. Next base: position 230,303 of record SZWC01002095.1, on the reverse strand, counting down.
ATCGCGCTCGTCGGACACTCTTGGTCCACCAAGAGCAGTACGCTCTCACTCTGGGGGAGCACTTCACCGAGCTACTTAGCGATGTACGCACAGTGTTGACCCCGATCACCCCAGATGGTCAGGAAGCTCTGAGGTCAACGATCCAGCAAAGCTGGGGGAGCTAGTCGACGTGACCCTGTACTTGCGAGTCATTGGCTTGCTCATGTAGTCGGCCACGACGATGCAGCCGGACATAGCTTTCAGTGTCAACCTGCTCGCGCAGTTCTCACAAGCACCACGCAGGCGGATTTTGGAGGCTGCCCTCCGGTGCATTCGATACGTCGTGTCCACTGCTCGTATCGGACTTCACTACCGTAGGCAGACCTATGTGGTTCTTGAAGGGTACACAGACAGTGATTGGACATGGAGCCCAGACGGCAAGAGTCGCACTGGCTACATCTTCCTCATTGGAGGAACGGTTGTTTTGTGGCGTAGCGGCAAGCAGGGCTGCATCGCTCGTAGCATCGCCGAAGCAGAGTATGTAGCTTTGGGTGCTGGCACGACCGAGAGTGTGTGGTTAGTGTGTTGCTTGCGTGAATTGCATCAATTCATGCCCCCTGTTGTGCTTCGGTGTGAAGAAAAATCACAAAGGCCATCACAGAGAAATCCGGCGTGTTTCATGTATGCACAAATCACATCAACGTCGAGTACCATTACGTCCAAGATCTGGTGGATCAAGGTGAGGTTCAGGTTGTGTGCGTCGGCACCGACTCACACCGGGCTGATTTTCTGACAAAGACCATCAGTCGTACAAAGTTTCTTGCGGCTGTACAATCTGTGGGATTAAACCTTGCCTGCACTATGGACTGACCTCTGGTCTTGAGTTGTGTCTGTTGTCATTCACCATTGTTGTGCTTGTGCCATTGCTTGCGTCAGTTCTGTTACATTGCTGGTCTTGTTCGTCCTGTGGTCATGGGGGAGTGATATTGTACATACAGTTTACTTTGACCTCTCAGCTCACGTCCATTGCCTTGCAAACTCCTGATGAGGCAGAGGGTACAGAAGATCGGGGGAGCACATGCGAGTCCGGCAGCTGTCGAGGAGCCTCTGGATACTAAGGGTGATACCAAGTCCAGGAGACTCGGCTTGACAGACTCGGGATTCCGAGTCCAGACTCGGACTCGCGAGTCCGAGTCTGTCATTGAGCCTGGACTCGGACTCGCAAGTCTGGTCTTGAGTCCATGACGTTCTAACATTGCCCACAAACGCAATATATGGCTTTGAGTTATAAGGCAATGTGACCTAGAACAGGACATAAATGGATGAAACATGGCAATAGANAACTAAGGGTGATACCAAGTCCAGGAGACTCGGCTTGACAGACTCGGGATTCCGAGTCCAGACTCGGACTCGCGAGTCCGAGTCTGTCATTGAGCCTGGACTCGGACTCGCAAGTCTGGTCTTGAGTCCATGACGTTCTAACATTGCCCACAAATGCAATAGATGGCATCGAGTTATGAGGCAATCTGACCTAGAACAGGACATAAATGGATGAAACATGGCAATAGAATGCATGCCAGGAAGAAAGAATGAGGCAAAAGCTCCAACATTGCTGTGTTGTAGTCCAGGACTCGCGAGTCCAAGTCCTATTGGACTCGCGAGTCCTGGACTCGGACTCGCAAGTCCAAGTCCAGGACTGGACTCGGACTCGCAAGTCCGAGTCCAAAGCTAGACTCGGGATTTTGGACTCGGTATCACCCTTATTGGATACACTCATATTGTCACTATCCCCCTCTTTGAGAGCTCACATACGATCTCAAGACAATCGAATGTTGTGCCTGTTTGTCTGTGAATTGCAATACCTTGGTGACATAGTTTAGTCTTGCTTGTGAGTTTGTGCTAGGTTAGACAGGCATAGGATATGTCAAAACTCGAGTTGTGGGCAGGTCGTGACATGGGACAGGTTTGCTCATGAGGTTTTTTTAGCGAGCGCCGGCCAGCTCTCTCTGGCCGGCCAACGGGTGGACTCGACTAGCGAGTTCCACCCCGTAGATCACTCCTTCCACTGTTTTGGCATGTTCTCCCTCCACAGTTGTCTGTTTTGGACAAATTCAGTTGCGTTCTGACCACAGTGTGGTGCTCCACGCTGCTGTGTAAGGGAAGAGGGACTAGGAGTTTCTGTTTGTATCAGGCACAAGTATCAGGCACAAGTATCATGCATAAGTATCAGGCACAAGTACCATGCACAAGTATCATGCACAAGTATCCGGCACAAGTACGAAGCACAGGTATCAGGCACACGTACACAACATCAGACAGTGTACATCACCCAACATCATATGTTTTTAGCAACATATGCACGCATCCGTAAATAGTTTCATCCTTCGCAGAAGAATCCACACAATTCATTGGGACCCTTTGTTTAGAGGAAGAAATTTCCAGGAATCTCCTTTGAAACCAAATGATTTCACATTGTTAAGGTACAGGTTGAAGCTATTTCCAGTATCGAAGGTCCTACATGCTTGTGCTGCTATCTACAATGTACGAGACAGAGAGGAGGAAGTAATGGACAGTCTAGATAAAATAACTGCATGAGGTGAGTGAATGAGGCAGTTTATTACGTAGGAGTTGAGTACATACACGAAGAATACATTCAAGTAAATNCAGAAGAATCCACACAATTCATTGGGACCCTTTGTTTAGAGGAAGAAATTTCCAGGAATCTCCTTTGAAACCAAATGATTTCACATTGTTAAGGTACAGGTTGAAGCTATTTCCAGTATCGAAGGTCCTACATGCTTGTGCTGCTATCTACAATGTACGAGACAGAGAGGAGGAAGTAATGGACAGTCTAGATAAAATAACTGCATGAGGTGAGTGAATGAGGCAGTTTATTACGTAGGAGTTGAGTACATACACGAAGAATACATTCAAGTAAATTATGTAATACCATTTCCATGGAATTTCTCCTCTGTACAAAGTATTTTCCAGCACGTCTTTTTCATATTTGTTTTCGTTCACTCTCTCATACAATCCCCTCATGCACTTTCATTTTGACGGGGGAGGAGAGAGGAAGGGGCCAGAAGATATAAGTGTTTGAGAAAATTGTCCCTAGGACTGAATCACTGGAGATGTTATGTTTTGCTTGAACAGTATACATGTGTGTGAGAGAGAACCCAACATACATGAAAATTCTTCCCAATGTACACTAGTTTCTTCTCATACAACACTTCCATAGATTTATTTGTACCACTTTGATAAAAGATTTCCTCTCTGTACACAAGTGTATTTTTGCATGTCTTCTTCGTACTAATTTTTGTTCACTCTCATACCACCCCCTCATACACTTTCCACTTGATGGGAGGAGAGGGGTTGGAGAGAGGGGGGATTCTAAAAGACACTAATATGTAGGCATGTGTATGAATGACTTTACCACTTATAACTTTTATTAAGTTGGAATACTAAACTTGTGTATTTCACAATGTATCACTCTCAGTTTATGTATCCTCTGTGTTAAGTGGTTTATCCTTTCATGAAATATTCATACATTTCACTTCACACCCTCTCATAGACCGTCCTCATACAATTATATGGACTTTCTCCTCTCTTCAAAAAAATACATTTCTTTGTTATTTTTTCATACTAACCTTCGTTCAATTTCTTATACACTCCCTTCATACACTTTCCACTTCACACGGGAGGGGGGAGGGGAGGGGGTGGGGGAGGGAGGGGTTCCAAAAGACAAAATTCTATGAGGCATGTATATGAATTGACAGGTCATGTTCTGTTAAAGTAGTACACTTTTGTATGTGAAATCCCACCTTTTTCATGTTCCAAAAGACAAAATGTTCTCTTCACTATACAATACTGCTTCCTTACATGTTATCTACAAACATTTCTTTTCACATCTTCATCATAAATTTTCATGATGTGGGAGGGAGAGAAATAGCAGAGATCATACATGGATAAAGTGCATGTTCTGAGTGTACGAGGGAGTTTATTTGATTGAATATGAGTGTTTATGCTCCTTGTACACAAGCATGTTTGTTCCTTCTATTTCAATATTCATTTCTATTTGCTCTCTTCTACACTTTTCTGACATAAGATACACTTGATGTGGGGGAGAAGGGGGGATCCAAATGGAAAACATGTATGAGACAATTGTATGCACGATTGTGTTATTGTACAAGGGGATTGTAATGAAGAAGTGTAACTCTTTCGTGCTCTAAGAAACCATCTCTATTCATTTTTATCGTAGTGTACACTAGTGTAATCTCACATGCCAAGTACATACATTTCATTATTCACTCACTTGTACAATATCCTCATGCACTTTTTCATTTGAGGATGAGAAGGACAAGTAGAGGGGATTACAAATCGGAAATAGTGTCTGAGATGGATGCATGAGGGAGTGTGTTATCCATCAATTCATTATGTCCAACCGGCTGTATGGATTATTCCTTTTTTCTTTTTGTACATTATTGTATTTTTACATATAGTTATCTAGACCAACCTCCTTTCCCCACCTATGATTCCTCTTTACCCAATCCATCCAATCTTCTAGAAAACCAAGACTGACTGACTGTAAACTTGTGCACACTGAAGAAAAAATGGCTCCATTGCCATAAACATTGTCACTTCGCCATACAATCTATTCATACACTTCCTTCCTTCTTCTCCCTCCTGAGGTAACCTCTCCCTCCCACCATGTACACATAAACCTATTCTTACAAAGAACAACATCACACACACTGCCATCATCCAAATGCACAAGTTATCATGTATCCTCATAGAATTTCCATATCTCAACCCCCTCCCCTTTCTCACCTCTCATCCCCTTCTTCCCAATCCATCTCATCTCTACAGAAAGCCAGAAGATTTACCATTAACTAGTGTACATCAAGAGTGTCTCTACTGCAATCAATGTCAACACTTCCTTGTACAACTGTCTCATGTGGTTCCCTGCTCTCTCCCCTTTCTTAGCCCACCCACTCCCTCCCACTATACAGACCAGAACTACGTACACTATTGAAAATATTAGCATACACTACTATCATCCAAGTGTATCTTATACATGATCCATAGCCCCCCCCCCCACAACCTCTCAATCCCTTCTACCAAATCTATGCAAGCTCTCGACAAAGTGAAGTATTCAATCATACACTAGTAAACATGAAGAGTGGTTTTACTACTATCTGAAGATTGACTTCCTCATACAATTCCCTCATACAATCTCCTTCTCCTCCCTCCTTCCATAGAAAAAATTACCCTCTCCCAAGATGGAGAGCTAAACTATGAACACCGGTGAACAATTCATCATGCACTAGTCAAAAAACTAGTAAGAGTCTTCCTAGCCTTGCTGTCCATGATGGGGCAACAACATCCAATCAGTTGACGCACTAGCAAACAAGCAGGTGCAAGGAACAGCAAGGATTAGGCTAGGGAGTCATGCAAAGTCTCATAAGCTCCAACAGCTTAGTAATGAAGAGAGAAACGACAACTGAAAATCACACAGTATAAATGCTTGCCGCGGCGCATGGCAGGTGACACACACGGCAGCGTCGATTTGTCCAACAACCGGCCCAAAACCACTATTTTGACCATAGCTCTACGCACATGCCACCAAATGCAACATCATCTGAACCTAGACACAAGCTTGAGCCTGACACTACGATTGGTCACACGTACAAGTCTGGCATGGATTGTTGGCACATAATGCAAAACATGCAAATCGGGCTCAAAATCCAGTCCACCAAGAAAACTCTAGACACTACATATAAACTTTCGAGTGTTCTAGCAAGCACCATGGATGTCGTAGCAGCTTTCTCCCAGCTGCTGGTGGATGGGGCCACCACCTGTCAATGCTTCAAAGCCAGCTGGGTCCGTATCAAGGATCTGCACAAGCATGGACACGGTCGAGTTGCCACTGTAAGATGTAGAAGTATACCACGATGGTGCACAACACTCCCCCATTACCTGAAGGGGATTCATGTCCATACATGTGCAGAACTCACACAATTTTACAACAAGATGCTCAGCAGTCAATACGCACACACCCCACTCTCAACCACCCTCAGGCGAAGGAAGAAGGCTGGCAGAATGAGTGGTCACCATGAAACATCCGTTCGCTAGTGCCTTGGTCAAGAATTCAGCCCTGCATGTCTGTGCTGATTCAGATGGAAGAGATCACTTGTCACTCCACAAGATTGTGCGCAAAGTGATTCTCATCAACGATTTTCTTTGTGCATGCATAAAACATACCAAATATCTCTACGATCGTGATAACACTCTGGTTGTCAAAACACAGATTGATGCAAGGCACACCGACTACGACAATCAGGGCTCTAAACCCACTCACTGTCTGTGTAGCCATTCACTAACACCATAAATTATCATTGAAAGCAGATTTTAATGCATGGTGTGTAAATCCCATACTGCACCACTCGCACAACTGCGTGAAGGGTTCTCAAGAGAACTCTGCCCGGGGCCACTATGCGAAGTGTGCAAGGACAGCAAAGGCAATGGTTATGGCCAAGTACATACAACATCCAATAAGGCGCAAGTATATGATCAGGTCCAAAGTCCCCCCTAGCTGTGTTGGATGATCCACATCCAGGGCATCCTGCCCTTCAGGTGTGATTGGGATGGAGGTTGTGGGAGCTGCACCAAGGAGATCAGGAAATCGCTTCTCGACAACACGGGCGTAAGGTTCGTGATTTAGCAAGAGTCTGTTGTGCTAATGATCGTGCACGGACTCCATCGCCCAAAAAACAGCCGCAGTACCAAGGTTCGTCATCATGTAGGTAATTTGAAGAATTACCTTTGCCTCCTTCATGGCTTCCATCAAAGGAGACGCAATCAAGAGGTCGTCCACATAGACCATGATAGCTGTGAAGCCCTCAATTGTTCAGGTCAACGTCACTGTGCACATATCCGGCACGTGTCAATGTGCCCGTGATCTCCTGAATTGAGCACCAAGATGAGTACTTTAGGCTGTAAATGCCTTGCCGAAGCGCCAGACCTCGTCACCGACCTCGAAGCTAGGTAGCAGGATAATGCAAATCTCCTCCTCTAGGATACCATAGAGGAACGCGTTGTTCACATCCGCTTGACACAGCTTCCTGTTATGTTGAGAAACAACCCCAAACAGAGTGCACGCAATGGTCGTATAGCCAACGGGTGGGAAGGTGTCAGTGAATTCCACACCCTCAACTTGTGAGAACCCCTGAGCCGTCAAGTGGGTCTTGTAGCTAACCAGGGTACCATTAGGCTTCACCTTCTTGTAAATGACCCACTTAGCCCAGGAGGGAGGTCGACGAGATCATCAACACTATTCTCACGGATGATTCTCAGCTCATCTTCACAAGTAGAAAACCAAAGTTCTTTGTCCAAAGTAGAGAGTAGCTCTTTCAAATTTCCTCAATCAGGCACTGTTGAGGGAGAGCTCCTGGTTGCCAAGATACATGTGTTGTCAAGATACACACATTGATACTCAACCTGACCACAACAAGGAGATGGAATCTATGCAGCAGGTTGAGGCAGCAGCGTTGTTGATGCAGCGTGCGGGCTTCCACGCTCGTTGCTTAAGTCTGCTGCCCCCTCAGTCTGCTGCTCTAGAGTCCAAGTCAGTGAGTTCTGGGTTTGTTACTCACAGATGTGCGTGCCAGAGTTAGCGCCAGAAAGCAGATGAAAACTAGAAGTGACTGATTAGTGATCAAGAATGAACAATTGGAGACCCCTCCAAGTTCTAGCTCCCCCCCCAGCTCAGTAGAGCTTGTTACTCAAATGATCAGCCAATCAGAAAATAGCTCTATTTTCAGGCTGGCAGGTTTTCTCGATGAGGCCTGCCAGACAGCCGACAGCCCAAAACCCGGGCGTCACCCGTTTGCCTGAAACTGGACCATACCATAATACCAATGCTGTGAATGCAGCCGTGCGGTCAGAAACAGCACCCACGCAATGCCTCCGCTGGTCCAATGTGTCAAACACTGCCCCGCAATATGAAACATGGACCCTAGGCAGAGCAAGACGCTGTAGACACAACAGCACAGTCAGATCCAGCACCACGAGCACGCAGACGACCTTTGCAGAGCCAGTGACTGCAGGCAGCTCGACCGCCAAGGAGGCCTGCCGATGGAGCTGAGCACGTAGATGTAGGGAGGAGGCTCCAGCAAACTGCGAGTAGGCCTCAGCATGCGTCGGCTCCACCGGACGACACTCCAGCGGCGTCAAGTTTCGTCGTCAGTCTTCTGCACGAGAATGTACACAAGCCGGGAGGACACAACAGAGTACAATGAGTGACACAGAGAAACCAACACCCCCCCATGACTCACACACGCAGTGCACATGGATAGACATCATCACATGCGACGGAAAAAGTCCCCTAGGGAACATGGATACGGAAGCGAGGACAAAGGGTGCTACTCACGAATGCATGCCGACTGAACTCACAGCCCTCTTGAACCAGTCGCGCTTCAGTGCCTTGGTCAAGAAGTCAGCCAACTGTCGTGCTGTCTCAACCCACACAATGCTGATGCTACCGTCATGCAACAACGAACGCACGTAGTGATACTCAACATTGATGTGCTTTGTGTGTGTATGATGCACGTCGTCATTGTCGGCGATGGCCATGACACTCTCCTTGTCACAATGCAACGTGATGGACACGACGGGCTGACGCAGCTCAGACAACAGACGACGCAACCACACACTCTCACATGCGCCTGAACCAAGGGCTATGTACTCAGCCTCAGCTGTCGTGCGTGCAATGCACCCCTGCTTGCCATTGCGCCAGGACACCGCGGTACCGCCAACCAGAAAGATCCAGCTTGTGCGGCTCTTACCGTCAGGACTGCCGGCCCAGTCACTGTCGGTGTAGCCCACCGTGACAACAACCGGCTGTCGCTGGAACATGAGACCTCGCCGTGGAGTTGAGACAACATAGCACAGCAGTCGGATCGCGGCCTCGAAGTGGATGTGATATGGTTCCTGAGAGAAGTGAGCTAGGAGGTTGACGGCGAACACGATGTCTGGATGCGTCGTCCTCACCAGAAACATCAGTGACTCGATGACGCGCAAATACGTGGTCACGTCTACTGGCTCCCCCACCACAGTTGGATTGGAGCTTTTGAGCATCGTCTGACCGTCGGGCGACATGGGTGAGGATGCTCTTGGCACGAGGGACAAGTCCTCAGAGAAGCGTCCGGACAGGGTGCTGACGTAGGCAGCCTAACAAACATGCAGTATGCCTGCGGAGCGGTCATGCTCAAGCTCCATGCACAAAAATGCTCACGCTAGCCCGAGGTCTTTCATCTGGTAGGCGGTGTGTATCAGGTCCTTCACCCGTTGGATGGTAGCCGCATCCGGTGATGCAATGAGCAAGTCGTTGACATAGACCAAGACAGCGACGAGCGTTTGACCTCGTGGGCTAATGAACAGCACGGGATCGGCAGAGCTGCGAAGGAGGCCGCCGCTCAGAAGCTCACGACTGATCTCCTGGTTCCAGCAGTGCGGTGATTGCTTCAAGCCAACAGCGTACAATGAGAGATGCAACAGCGTACAATGAGAGATGCAAAAAAACCAATACAAGGCAAGCTATGATATTGCACATGAAGGAGAACTCTTGACAGACCAACTCGTGACAAACACGGCACGCTGGATGCACCTCAGTGTAATCTGCCTAGGCACTCATGCTAAGGGCCTTCATGCTAGGCTAGCCACTCTTAAAGTTGAAATAGGGGCGTTTGGACCCTGAGTCAGCCGTCCGCTGAGCCCTAGAAGCCAATGGTCAAAGGCGACAACCGGGCTCATGGGAGTAGCCCCGAGGTGAGGCGTTCACCTCTAGCTACGGAGCAAGCGACTAAGCCACAGCCACTGGGGCTATAGGCTTGCAAGGAAGGGGAGAAGGTGCAGGAGGACCATGGACATATGTTGGCTCGCGCGATGAGAAAAGAGGCGTAGAGAGAGGGCCAGGTGTGACTGGGGATACTGCCACTAGTACAAGATCAGGTATGTTAACACAAAATGGCTAAGGCATGGGAGCAGGTGTGCTAGAGGGGACTGGCACTAGCACGGGAGCAAGTGTGCTAGAGGGGATTGGCACTGGCACGGGAATAAGTGTGCAAGAGGAAGATGACACTAGCACTGGAGCGGGAGTGTCAAGGGGAACTGACATTGGCACTGGAGCAGGTGTGCCAGAAGGAACCGCCGAAGCCACTAGACTGATAGTTGAAATGGCTTAATTGTCATCAGCCGAACCACAGTTGAGGAGGCCCAAACGGACCCATCCCCAAGTCTAGAATCCCCCATCAACCGGGAAGCCACACAGGTAGGAACGTGGTCAACAGCCTACGACAAAATGTTCCACAGGCCGCGATAGGTAAGAGCCTTCGAGAAAATAGTGTCTCTAGAGTCGACAATGGAATGGCAAGCGGGGTCCAAAAAATGTTAGGCTTTTGACCACGGCAAAATACCAAAGAAGGCACACATGTGACCCCGAGGTGAGACCTTGGATCCCTGATGGTACTCGATGTAGGAGTCGCGGGGTATGGAGCCCCAGACGCGAGCGAGACAAGGGTCGGCACGATGGCCGAACTACAACTCGTACGGCATGACATGGCCTAAAAGAGGACCATGCGGCTGGAGGTTCCAGATCCACGACATGTAGGAGAATCCCCCAAAGGCAAAGGATTTTGGAATACCGCACGGTGACCACATGGCGTGTACCGTGTGGTTCGATGGTCCATTTGGCCCCTGGGTACATTTAGGATGTTTATGATTTCCCTCCCCTACCATAGAGAACTAAAGTAAGAACAAGCATGAACAGTATATTGTATACTTTTATCATTTTGATTTTGATGGTCTAATTCATTGTCTTCGTATACTTTCCATGTTTCATATTCCTCCTTCCTCCACCTCTCACTCTCTTTTACCCCATCGATCCCTGCGTTCTAGGAAACCAAGCATTCGACCATACACTTGTGCACATTACAGGTTGCTTCTCTTCTATCAAACTGGACACTTCCTCACACCATTGCCTCATACAATTTCCCTCCTTCCCCCTTCCTCCCACTATGTAGACCAAAACTGCATACAACAATGAACAACGTACCATACACTTGTTGGTTATGGTTGTGACACACGCAAGTGACCTCTTGACTCTACACACATACCTACATCTTCACTGCAGGTGATTAATCTGGATTAGAGGTCTCGGGTGCAAAGCAATAATGCATCATCATGGAGCGTGCAGTGGTTGCAGAACCAATTGGAAATAATTATAGGGCATGCAGGCCCATGCAAAAATGAACATGAGCTCTGTGTGTGAGTGCGATGCAAGACGGCAAGAATTTGGCTAAGTCTAGAACGCTGAATATAAAGAACAAGGAGAAGGTACAAATGAGCCCCTAGCGGGCTTAAGTAGGGGCGCTGGCAGCTAGCCGCACCGGGCCCCGTCACCCCCGCTGAGCCCAAACGGGTCAGCGGGGAGAACACACTACGTACACCACGATAACAACAACGGTGGTCTCCTCGAGGCACCGGAACAGCTCTTCGGGTACCCGGGTCTCGACCACCGAGAAAACAGGAACAATGCCAGAAAATCTCAGAATCAGCGTCCATACACCACACACGGCTTTCCAAACATCGGAAGCCCCACAACAGCCACCGGGTCTCCTCGTCGCACCGGTATAGTCCACTTGGTGCGCGGGTCTCAACCCACCAAGAAAACTCTCCTAGCTCCCGACAAGCCCACAGAGCTACCGAAACGCATCGACTGCGTCTTGCAGGCGCTGTTGTACATGCTGGAGAAGCATCGAGACACCCCAAGATCTGTCGTGTCGTCACGTTCTCCTCCACCATATACCCCGGATGTGGGTATATCGGTAAACTAGCAGTGTCGGTCGTGACGGGTGGAAGCCACACAAACCAACACTCCCCCTGGCTTACATAGCCGTCCACGCCAGAACGAATGAATGAAGGCATGGAACAATAATGTGTGACAAGCCATAATATGCATGAGTCAACTCACACAGACACACACACACACACACACACACTCATCTACTATCCATCTAGGATCTCCTTGGACACTGGAACAGTCCACCAAGTGTCTGGGTCTCGACCATGAGAGGAGTGATGCACACACACACTCATCTTCTATCCATCTAGGGTCTCCCTGGACACTGGCACAGCCCACCAAGTGTGTGGGTCTCGACCATGAGAGGAGTGATGCACATGCACATAAACCAGTGTAATGCACATACACATGTCATGCATATGTCAGAGGACAAGATGGTCTCCTCGTGACACTTGCGGTACCAGGGCCCGGGTCTCGACCGCTACGAGCAATCCAACACAATAGTATCATCATCCAAACACAGGATCAAGGGAGGATCTCCTCGTAACACGGGTGCAACACACCACGTGTCCGGGTCTCAACCAACAGCTCGCATGCACATTCCACACACAGTATAGCCACACACTAAGACACACGATCACATGGAATCCTCGTGACACTGGTACAATGCACCAAGTGTCCGGGTCTCGACCAACAGTGTGCTACCATCTATATGTAGTTGTGCAGGTACGTAGCATGAGCCACATGCGAGATGCTATAGATACTCACAACAGAGCATGGACCCCGCCATGCATCTCCCATGGCGTCGCGTCAGGTCGAGGTCCACACAACACTCCCCCTGGGCAGATGAACCTGGCAGCGATGTCCTCGATGGAGATGTTAATGTCGGAGCTGAACAGATCCTGGGCGATCAGTCATGTGGTGTATCCATCATGTAGAGATAGCTCCCCCTGTCACCTGCGAGTCGACTCCCTCCCGCAAAGACGAAATGGTGTCTCCGGCTACAACTCCTCACATGAATCTGCATCACCTGGGATATACCAGTCCTAGCGTGATTGCCAAGGGTCCCAACTCACAATCTCTCCTGCCTCCGCACTGCCACGATGCATCTGTGTACGCCAGAGGAACGGGAATGGGTGAGCAGCACAAATGCGTGGATGAAGTGGCAGAGCTGGCCTCCGATACGGGATAGCACACCTTGAGAAAAAAGGGTCTACTGCCAGAAGAGGAGAGCTGGAGCGACGAACCGGATCACCACTCGTGGATGAAGATGAAGATGGAGCAGGTGATTCGGGTGGATGAAGGTGCGTGATGGCAACAGAAGAAGAAGGAGGAGCGATGATGGGGTCAATAGGAGCCAGGATGGCGGAAGCCAAAGGCACGCTCACCTCTCCCATGACAGTATCTCCAACGGACGTCAAACTCGGAGCTCATACAAGATCCTCCCGGGTATAGGTGTGGTAGATGCTGTTGGCGGAAGGCTCCTGCCGGTGGCAGTGATGGTGCCCTCCTCTGAGAATTGCTCACGCGCTGCCATCATCTCCCACTGTAGCATGACTACACGCTCTTGCAGATCAGCATAATCTGCCTCAGACATGTCGAGGTGGCCTATGTCGACCTGGTGTAGAATAAACTCTACCTTACTGGATGCTGCACATGCAGACTGCACAACTCGTGAGTACAGCGCCATCTGCATCTCTTCTGCTGAAGGCGATGGAACTGGTGCTGCTGCATCCTCCTCGGGGTCAACCAAGCTCGCAATGTGCTAAGACGCTGGAACATCGGATGCAGCTGCAGGTGTCGCATCCACGTCATAGCTCATGTCTGTCAGGCGAGGAATAAGCGGTTGCATGCCGAGAGAGAAGGAGAAGGAGGAGTCGTCAGAGTCCGTAGAGCATGTGGAAACGTCATCCGTGCAGGTACTGCCACTCTCGGCGTCGATGTGATCAGTAGGGTCACCAACAGGTGAAACCGAGGGGGCAGAACTCAGCTCCTGCTGATGAGGTGATTCCATCTGCATGTATAGATTTGCTCCAGTATCCTCAACTGTCGCCGTAATGGACATGGGTGTACAGGGCTCCGACTCAACAATGTCCGTCAAGGCGACCAATAAGCGCAGCTGGCGCTCACGCTCTCTCTCGCCGGGAAGACTGGTTGCTGCCACCTCCTCAGTAATGGAGTGAAGACCACCATCTGACTTTGTCATGTGTCTCGCTGCTCCGTTCTGTGCATGGGACGTAGACTCAGGGAACATGGGTGACTCCTAACGCTGAAGCTGGTGCTCAGGTAGCGCAGATGACACGGTGAAGCCTACTGAGTCTGCTGCAGCATGTGTCCCTATGACACCTCTTAGAACTGGTGCTCTCAAGAATGCCTCAACCTCCAAAAGACTAACTGGCCGACTCTGCTCATGCACTGCGACTGCTGTCGTACTAGTGTGAATCTCGTGCGCCAACGCCCTTGGAGATCTGTGTGGGGCATCCCGATCCGCGCGGGACTCCTGTGCCACCGCCAGGCCGCTACTAGTTGGAGTCGCAAGTGGCACCGCCAAGGCACGCGGGACTTGCACTCCTCCTCATGCAACCTGCTACTGTAGAATGTCCGACTGCTACCCTAGCGTAGATGTCGACCTCAATGGCATGCACGTCCCAAACACCGCAACATCCGCCGGAGATCCATGTGGGGCATCCCGATCCGCGTGGGACTCCTGTGCCACTGTCAGGCCACTACTGGTCGGAGTCGCAAGTGGCAACGCCAAGGCACGCTAGACCTGCACTCCTCCTGATGCAACCTGCTGCTGTAGAATGTCCAATTGTTGCCCCAGCGTAAATGTCGACCTAAATGACATGCACATCCCAAACACCCCAACATCCGCTGGACTGGTGTGAGTCTGCTGCACACTCTCCCCCAAAAGTATGGTAGATGCATTTCGATCCGTACAAGACTCCTGTGCCACCCCTGGGCATCCACAAGTCGGAGCTGCTAGTGGCACCGCCCAAGTAGGCCGTGCCTGCACTCCTCCTGATGTCGCCTGCTGTTGTGGAAGAGCTGGACCCAACCTGGGCGATGAAAGGCAACTCTCCACCATGAAGGCCATCTCGGGGTCAGACTCCACGCCATGTGATGTCACCGTATCATCTGAGTCTGCCTGAGCTGCAGCTCGAGCAGCACGGCCCGGCGCGAGTGCGGATCCTATTGCTACTGTCACATCACGTAATGCGCGGTGACCACACTCCCCCTCGACATGTACAGCAACAGAGGCCGAGGAGGTGGAGGATGTATCAACACCGGCGCGAGCACGCCGTGCGGAGCGCTGATGCCAACGTCGCAGAGTCACTCGAATGGAACGACTGCATGGAGGCATGTCATCGCGAGATGGCGTCGTGGTCGCAGAGTGAAGGATCGAAAGGATGGTGGCAACCTAGGACTCGCTGGCAGGTGGAGCTGAAGGTACACCATCAGATAAGGAAGGAGAAGAGGAGGGAGGAGATGTCATTGAAGAGGCCGTCAACAAACGAGTAGCAGAAGCACGCTCAGTGCCAACGAGGTCACAAAGCCACTACACCGTCTGCCGGAGGCCCTGGATCTTCTGGTTCCAGCAGTGCATTGATTGCTTCAAGCCATAGAGGGCTTTTTGCAGCTTCCAGACCTTGCCAGAGTCGCCGTCAAAGCCTGGGGGCTGCACCATGTAGAGCTCCTCGCCTTCTAGTGAGCCATGGAAGAAGGCGTTGCTCACATCCATCTGATGCAGTTCCCACCCATGCTGTGCAACCAGGCTGAACAATGCGCGACTGGTGGAGAACCAACCGACCGGTGCAAATATCTGGTCATAGTGGATCCCAGGTATCTGAGCAAACCCCTTGGTCATGAGACAAGCTTTGTACTTGTCAAGAGACCCATCTGGCTTCCATTTCCACCGGAGAACCCACTTGGCGTCGATGGCCTTGCGGCCCGGGGGAAGGTCAACGAGCTTGTAGACGTGATGTTACCAGATGGCAACCAGCTCGTCGGCACACACCGCTTCCCAGTGTGCGGCCTTGGGAGACGCCCGAGCCTCGCGCAGGGTGGCTGGGTCCTATGGTCGCTCAGTGGGGTGGACTGTGAGGGCATGCGCATTCCGCGCACCTGGTGGCAGCTACGTGAGTGCTGCCGTAACGGCATACCGGTGTTTTTGATGAAGCAGGGCGTGGCCCAGAGCCAACCCTAGATGTAGGTCCGCAATGACTGACAGTGTGGACAAACCACGTGCCTTGGTGCCGGGGTCCCCACTCACGACCATGGGAGTGGAGCCACGTCTCGGAGGCAGTGGATCTACATCTCCCCCGGGGGGTCGTGGGGTGAGAGGACGTGCAGAGGTGGCCTGAGTGCTAATTGTCGAGACCCTGGGTCTTAGGCTCCCTCCTGGACCGCGTGTGTAGTGAGCCGACACAGACGGGGGAGCCTGCTCTGAGGGGCTGACAGACGCAGATGGGGCGGCTGGCCCGGAGGGGCCGGCAGACACAGATGACGCAGCCGGCCCTGAGGGGCAGGCGGACACGGACGCGGCAGCCAGCCCTGAGGGGCTGGTGGACATGGTCGGTGCAGCCGGCCCTGAGGGGCTGGCGGACACGTATGGGGCAGCCAGCCCTAAGGGGCTGACAGACACAGATGGGGCAGCCAGCCCTGAGGGGCTGGCGGACACGAACGGGGCAGCCGGCCCTGAGGGGCTAGCAGACACGGGCGGGGCAGCTAGCCCCGAGGGGCTGGCAGACACGGACAGCGCAGCCGGCCTTGAGGGGCTGGCGGACACGGACGGGGCAGCCAGCGCTGAGGGAGTGGCGGACACGGACGGGGCAGCCGGCCCTGAGGGGCTAGCGGACACGGGCGGGGCAACCGGCCCCGAGGGGCTGGCGGACACAGACGGGGCAGTCAACCCCGAGGGGCTGACATCCACCGACGAGGAAGCCGGCCCTGAGGGGCTGGTGGCCACAGACGGGGAAGGCGGCCTTGAGGGACTGGCGGCTATAGATGGGGAAGCCGGCCCTGAGGGGTTGGCGTACACAGACGGGGCGGCCAGTGAAAGTGGGTCCGTGGACGCAGGCAATGGACCACCCGGACACGGGAAAACAGAGGATGAACTCACCACTCCCCCATGCGATGGGAGGAACATCGACGCGCCTGAGCGAATGAGGTCACGAGGAAACAAGTCCTTAGAGAAGAGGGCATTCCGAGATTCGACAATGCAATGGCGAGCAGGATCCCAAAATTGCCAGGCTTTTGACTAACAAGAGACACCGAGGAAGGTGCACAGGCGACCGCGAGGGTCGAGCTTGCCACCCTGGTGCGGGGCAGGCAACCAGACGATGGCGACGCAGCCCTAGACACGGGTTGGATGCAAGTCGGCACGTTCTCCACACCAATGCAGGTATGGGGTGGACTGACGAGGAATGGGTCCATGGGAAATTCCATTGCAAACCCATGTCATGTAGCTCATGGCCTCGAAGTAGTAGCCGTCAGAGGCGCCGGATTCGACCCGCATGGTACGGACGGCGTCAGCCATGGTGCGGTTCCACCCCTCAGAGATCCCGTTCTGGGCGGGCGTGTATGGCGCCGACGTCTCATGATGGACACCATGGCAGGCAATGAAAAGAGTGGTCTCCCCCAGAAACTCACCCCCGCGGTCTGGGCAGAAGCGGCAGAGTGAGCGACCACACTCGCGTTCAACACGGACAAGCCAATTCCAAATGGTGGGTGCAACGTCGCTTTTCTACCACAGGCAGAAAACCCAGCGACAGCGAATGTAGTTGTCTGTAAGGGTCAGAACTTAACAGCCGTGCTCGACGACAGACTCTGTCGGGAGAGGACCCATGACGTTAGAGTGGACGAGGTCCAGCGGGGCAGACGCTTGAGAGGTAGAGAGGGGGTAGGTGGAGTGGCGCATCTTGCCCTGAGTGCAATCAATGCACTCAGTGAGGCACGGCAGAGGAAAGGAGGCTGAGTCAAGACCCGTGGCTGGTTGTATGCAAAGCATGCTGTCAATAACGACAAAGTGGACGTGACAGATTCGGCGATGCAGAAGACACGTGTGCTGTGGAGACCATGTACTGGTGACGAACACGGGCCAGTGTCAGTCGACAAAGAGGAGACAGAGGTGGGAGCAGACATGCGCAGTACATGCCACAAGTTGCCGTGGGTGGTGGCATGCAGGACAACACGACCGGACGGACACCGGGACACAGTGCCCACGCCACGTGAATGCAAAACGTCCATGCTCATACGATCAAGAGAGGTGATAGACAGGAGGCTCAGCTCAGGGCTAGGGACGAAGAGAACATCAGTCAAGAAGACGTCACCCGCAGGACCACGGAAACAAACGATGCCGACACCACGAACGGGCAAGACCTGACCAGATCCCGTCCGAACCCCGGTGACATCGGTGACGGGACCAAGCACATTGAAGGCCTTGCACGAGGCCGTCATGTGATGCGTGACCCCGGAGTCGATGATCCCGGTCTTTGACGGATCCTGGACTGGAGAGGCCAGGTCATTGGCATTCACATTGCAGAGGACGAGCGACACTGACGAAGTGGACGGAGGTGCAAACCGCGAGTGCCAGTCATCTAGCCAGGCAACATCGTCTCCAAGAGGAGCGGGAGAAGAGAGGGCGGCACAAGACGGGACAGGCGGAAATACAGGCCATGTGTGCAGCAACGACTCTCTCATGCAGGGCGGGGAGGAACTGGCAACGACACAACTCGCACTTCCCTGGGAAGGAGGGCGAGGAAGTTCGAGCTGGAAGGCGATGAACTGCTCCAGCTGGCACTTGCGGGCGGAGGGGCCGACGGAGTATACCGACTACGCTGTGATGGTGCCAGAGTTGGGGAAGGGAGAGGAGGAAGCCAATGACAGGGTAGCTGTTGTGCACAGTTGTGAAGGATGCTGAGGTGGGGCAGTCACAAGTGGCGTTGATGTGACAAGAACAACGGTGGCTACGGCATTGGTGGCAAGACGGCGCTCGCGCTGGCGATGCATGGTGGAGATGACACAGGGCTCATTAGTTGGAAGCGGCCATGTGTACCATCCATGTCCACAATGGCCACAGTTATGGCAAAGGAGGTTGGCGCTGCCAGATCCAATGGTCTGCTGCTCAATGCCCTTGCCCTTCTTGCCCTTCTTCTTCTTCTTTGTAGAGGAGGAGGCACCAAAGGATTCTGCTGCTGCTGGGGCGACGATGGTCACTGACACGACGGCATGATTGGCGAGGGCAGGAGCGGCGACGGCAGGAGCAGCAATGGCAGGGGAGGCAAGGGACTCTGTGCGATGGATGTGGGACTCATGACAAGCTTCCTTGATGCGCAGGAAGAGCTCGTACGCCCACGGCATGAGATTACCCTGGGTGGCCATGGCCTCAAAAACGTCCTGGGAGTAGTGGACGAAGACGTTGGAGAAGGAGGCGGTGGCGCCGCGCTTGATGGTCAGGAGCACAGAGAGGGGAGGTGGCACGGCGTCTCTAAGGCGATGGAGTAGGTCCTCTGCACGCTGCCAGTAGGAAGTGACCGTCTCGGTCTCCCCCATGCGAAGGGAGTTGAACTCCCGGAGCACACGGCTGGTCTCAGCATCACTGGATAGGCGATGAGGGTGAGTGAGTACGTGCGAGGCCGCTGCTGGGTTAGGGAGGGCTCCGGTGGTGAGGTCGCCAAGAAAGGGCTCGAGGGCAAGGCGTGAGGCTGGAGGGGCGACGGGGACGAGAGCACGCACGGCGCGACCGGCATCGTAGACCTGGTCGGCCTGGGTGGAGTCAAAGGGCAGAACGTAGTAGGGCCATAAGTCCTCACCTTGTGCCCAGATCCGGAAGCTGAGTTTCCAGCTCTGGAATTGGTCGCCAGCTTGAAGCTGTGGCGGTGGGGTTTCAAAGTCCTTTGACCTGCGGCCGGCACCCAAAGTGGGACCTAGGACTGATGTCACCATCTGGTGTTGGCATAGTGTGTGTTGCTGCGCCAGGTACTGTGTGGTAAGGGATAGGGCCGGGCTTGAGTATCCTGGCAGAGCAAACAGTGCTTACTGACGTTGGTGTGGTTATTGCGGGGGAGGCTATTACTGCAGTGGTGGCAGTTGCTGTTGTTGTTGCTACGACTGCAGCGACAATGGGGGTGGCAGCAGCTGTAGTGCCGTGAGCTGTTGTATTAAAGCTGCAAGCTACTACTGAAGAGCGGCGAACGGATCTTTCGAGGCAGAAGGACTGACGACAGATTGTGCAGGGTGAAGCTGCTACTACTCCTCTACTGTTGCTATTGTTGTTGCAGCAGTTGTTGGTGCTGCTGCTGCTCCTACTGCTCTTGGTGCTGCTCCTCCTATTTTTATTGCTGTTGTTTCTACCGTTGCTTTTGCTGCTCCTGCTGCTGTTGTTGCTACTTTTGCTGCTGTTCCTGCTGCTGCTGCTGCTGTTGCTGTTGCTGATAATGCGGTTACTGTTGTTGTTGCTGTATCTGCTGCACCTGCTATAGGGAAGGGGGAGGAGGTCCCCCCCCCATCAGAGGAGGACCCCTCCCCGCTAGGACTACTGGGCATGTTTTAGGTGCCTTCCCCCTTTTTTTTCCTCTTTGTGATGCTGACGTCAACAATGACATCAGCGGCGTTGTCAGCCTAAAATGGTTGACTTAAGCCAATCTTGTTTAGAATTTGCAGGATTGCCTTTTTGTTTTCTTTTTTGGGGTTGATGACATCAGTAGTGACGTCAGCAGTGACGTCAACTGAACGGCTGGTGACGTGAGTAGCAACTGTTGCTGAGGCCGTTGCTGCTATTGCTACTGCTACAGATGCGGCTGCTGCTATTGAAGTAGCAACTACTGCTGCTGCTACTGTTAATGTAGCTTCTGCTATTGTTGCAGCTGTTGTTGTTGTTGTTGTTGCTGCTGCTGCTGCTGCTGATGCTGCTGTAGCTGTTGCAGTTGCTGCTGCTTTTGTAGTTGTAGCTGTAACTGCTACTGATGCTGGTGCTACTGCTACTGTTACTATTGCTACTACTGTTGTAGTTGTTGCAGCAGCTAAGGCAGCTGTTGGCGGGGTGGGGGATTTTTCTGATATGTTTTTTTTTTTTTTCTTCTACTCAGCAAGCCCGCTACTCGCTGTGGGCAAGGGGCTTGCTGCTCGCTGCGAGTAGCCCACTACTTGTAGCGAGTAGCGAGCTCGTTGCCTACAACTCACTGCTCGCGACGAGTTGCGAGTAGTGGACAGCAGCAACTCGCTGCTGCTGCTGCTGCTGCCGGCTGCTACTGTTGCTACTGCTTGCCACTGCTCCTGCTTGCCATTGCGGGCTGCTGCTGTTGCAAGGTGTTGCTGCTACTGCAAACTACTGCTGTTGCTGCTGATAGTAGCTATGGGCTACTGCTGATACAAGCTACTGCTGCTATTGTTGCAAGCTGTTGCTGCTGCTACGAGCTGCTTCTTCTGATAGCTGCTACTGCTGCACGCAACTACGGCTTGTTCTTGCTGCCACTGCTCGCTACAGTTGCCTGGCACTGCCGCTCCTGCTTGCTGGTGCCAGTTACTACACCTGGGTGACGTGCGTCGTTGTTCATTGATGGCAAACGCGGCCTGCCGCTCACCTCCTCGCATCAAGCGTGGGGGTCAGTGCTGCCGGAAAAATCCGGGAGCATTTCCCCTGGACCAGTGGCCGTGGGAAAATATCTGACGCCGCCACCAGGCGGGTCAATGCTGCCGGAAAACATCCAGCAGCATTTCCCTTGCATTGGCGCGTATGGGGGTCCGTCTGCGTTGTCTGGCACCTGTACGCCAGTCTTCTGCTGCTGCT